>BOPN01001073.1:209707-214707 GCA_017312705.2 Penaeus japonicus
CTAAAGATACACACAAATCATATCATCTTTATAAATTAATGATTATCTTCATACAACAATAAGTAATCATCATTCTGAATGTACACGAACTGAATTCACTTTTATTATTAATGATTTACCATTAATTGGTCATCTTATTCATCCTTAAATCTCCATAACTTTAACTATTCAGTCCGTCATCCTAAATGTTCATAAATCATCTGATACGTCGTTAACCAGTCAAGTCATAAAGTTTGTTTAATTCTTCTTTCACTAATTGCAAAATACTCATTAAGTTATATGTATATTTTATGAGCAAAGAAAGCTTCCTCTGTTCATTCATTTTCTGAGGAAAAGAAATGCTTAACTGAAATGCACTCGTTAAACTTGAACATTCAATAAATATATATATATATATATATATATATATATATATATATATATATATATATATATATATATATATATATATATATATATATATATATATATAAATATATATATATATATATATATATATATATATGTATATATATATATATATATATATATAATATACATATATGTATATATATATATATATATATATATATATATATATATATATATATATATATATATATATATGTATGTATATATATAAATATATATATGTATATATATATATATATATATATATATATATATATGAAAAAAATCAGATACAGATATACAATAATTAAAGCATTATTTAATTGGTGAAGTATCAAGATTAATTCACTTAAGCAGAATTCTTCCTCTGATATCTACTTAAAGATAATTACCAACCTTTTAAACTCTTTAACAATTAGATTTCATTTACAACATGAATCTTTTACTTAATTTCAGAAGAGGCAACATTCTAAAATAATTTACACATCAACCCCTCATTATGTTAAACTCATTTTTTTTTTCAAATTATAAAAATAGGTAAACATCTACATCAATTGCTGTTACTATCAATCTCTCACTATTACATCCCCATCTTAAATTGAAGACACGGGGGGAAACTCACTCAATAAATGTAAATCTTACATGTCTAAACTCTATAACAAATAATAAAAAACATCAGTAGCAATTATTGTATCTTCCTTTCAAATATCATCGGCTGATCTATTTCTAACGCCCCTCCAGCTACATCATTTTCATTTCTTTAAAGGTTTATAAATGATTTACTCCTGAAATCGACCATGTATAGTTTCTTGCTATAAACTAAGATATAGTTCTTATGATTAATGATGTTAGGCTTATATATTCATATTTCTTAGTTTACGTGCCTTACTTGATTTATTTTATTTTCATGATTTATTGATGCTTTAGTTTTAGGCCTTTTGCTGTTGCTGCTGGCCTACGTCCGGCCTTCATATTTGTTTTGTTTATGCTGTTTTGGAACTGCATATAACTGGAAATAAGTGTCAAAGCTACTCTATGTCTCTAAATACTAAGTAAAGCTGATAATTATTTTGATACGCTAATTCATCCCTCACTGTGTGCCAATCTTTATATAGTGGGGTATGTTGGCACACCTTACTCATTTTTGTGTAGAGAAATTATGCACTTTAGTTCTGAGAAGAAGAAAAAAAACATCATTATTACACGGAAGTGGAGAGGAATATTTACATTTCCCTCTGAAGGTATTCGATTGTTGTCTCCTCATCCACCGAAAAATAGAAAGGGTGTCCTAGTCTCCTCAACTCTATCTGTCTCTAGAGCGTGCGTAGACTGACACTCACAAACAGTGTATACGTCTACATCTACATCTCCTGTACCAATCTCTGGAACAGGTCGAGTGCAGCCTTTGCAGGTGTCTGTCAAACTGGAGGGAGAGAGAGAGAAGGGGGGGGATGGGTCGCAGCTAGAGGGGTGGGCCTCCCTCTTCCTCTCCCCGACCCCCCTCCTCCTTCTCCTTCCCCTCCTACAGTCCCTATCGCTGCCATTACCAAGCTAAATTACCCGAGCAAGAATAAAGGAGTATTCCGCAGTGCATGACACAGGGCCGGCGCCTCTTCCGCAACGGGGGGTGGAGGGGGGAGGGGGGAGGGGGGAGGGGTCGGCCAGTGATTCCCCGGATGAATCGAACCCTTAAACTATTTCCGCGTCGGGTTGTCCTTTTACTTGGCAATATACGTTACTAAAGCCAATCTGGGTAATGGCGGTTACTATTTAAATGTGCTTCTGTATTTCACTTTTTACGGCGTTTCCATAAGTATTTGTTCAAACGGAAGCTAAAACTGCGAATTTTCAATATACAATAAGTATAACAGTCTGCTATATTATAGATACGTGCACACACTGACAGACTCACATACACCGTGTACAATTTATAAGCGCACACACACACACACACACACACACACACACACACACACACTCACACACACACAATATATATATATATATATATATATATATATATATATATATATATATATATATATATAGAGAGAGAGAGAGAGAGAGAGAGAGAGAGAGAGAGAGAGAGAGAGCATGGTTTGATTTTTGATGTAGGTATATACATACCAATCTCTAAAGAAAACAGGTGTTTGCTGACGTCCATGCACATATGTCGCAAGTGTTGGAATTGGATTCAACGGATTTTGTTTCACGCACCGAATCGATTTTAGGATTTGATCTCATGCCTCGAACGAACGCAGTCGCAGTGGTATGCTTAACCCCTCTATGGCATCCCACACTTTCGTCCTTACGAAGCGAGAACCAACTGTACATAAACTCCCCACCCCACCCCCACTACCACCCCCAGCTCTCCCTCTCCCCTCCCCTCCCCCCCCCCCTCGTAGCTGACGTTGAACACTATTTTGCCGCGAGATAATCATACCCTAAATTGTCTGAAATTACACGGTCTCTGTGAGTCTGGTAAAAGCCTGTAAAAGGTCTCTCGCCCGCGGACTAATGAAGGGAAAGATGTTAAGCAGAATGCCGGGGAGCGGGGGGGAGGGGGGGTGAAGTAGGGTAAGGGGGGAGATGCGGTGAGGGACGACTTATACTGTGGCGTGTGAGGTTGAGGGTTGTTGGTTGTTGAGCGGCGAGGTTTTTAGGGTGAGGATGGGGATCAAGCAAGGGTTGTTTATTTATGTTCAATTGTTGAATTCGTTTCTCACTCTTTGCATCTTCCTCTCGCTGACCCGTGTTGAATTTCATGATGTCATCGGAACCAGCCACGTGATGATAAAAAAAAAGATTAAAAAAAAAGTAAGAAAGAAATATCAAAGGTTCTCAAAAAATCATGAACATAAGCGAGTCGCACTTTAAAAAAAAAACTCACAAGTCCTGTGCACGGACAAAAAAAAAAAAAAATAATAATAATAATAATATTGCAAGGACGTTTTTTTCACTGTTACGTTTCCGTGTCACGTTCCCGGCTACTCCTACGCCCTCGAGTGCGTTCACGCCCGGCTAAATTCTTGGCGCAAGATATTAACCTTACAAAGAAAGTGTCTGAACAACATGAGAGCTACATGAATACTGATGCTTTTGGATGGTGAGGTCAAGAATTATTTCATCAAGCTTTCTATTTCAAAGCTTTCGGAAATATTGAGAGTTCATTCCCTGGTCGTTCAGAATCCTTAGAACTAAGCTTCTAATCCCTTTAAATTTAGTCCAATACCAATGAACGCATTAATTGGTCGCATTACATAGGGATTTTCCAATAACATCGCTAAATATCTTGGCGCTCAATAATAATCCGATATAAACATGATCTCCGCTAATGCACATAACCTGTATATATCATCACTTCCTTTTAGTTCAAATGCGACGAAATCACCAGTTTATTCCCTTGGATCCCTCTGGTATTTTCATGGCACTTGGCCAAAAATTGGTGATCACCATCTTCAACGCAGAACAGCTGAATACACTAAACAAAAATCATCGAATAAAAATAAACCTGCAACTGAACCATTGCAAGACGAGCAAAACGGACATAAGAATCGAAACATCAAAAAGACATAACTATCATAAAAAAAAAAATAAGGAAACCGAAGAAACAAATCATTCCTTCTTAAAAGCCAGCCAATCCAAAGAAAATAAAATCTAAAAAAAAAAGCTAAAATCAAATATCAACAATCATTAACAATCATCGTTTTTTTTTCCCTAAGGAGCAGTTCGACCGTCCGGCAGCGAAAAAGAGGGACGGGACGTTGGCGCGCCAGTGATCACGTGCTTCAACCCAAACTTTCAAACCCCGAAGCTTTTACTGCGCAATTTTTACAAGTAGAGGCGCACTGGGGAAAGGGAGGGGAGGGGGGGGAGGGTGAGGGCCGGCTGTGGGGTAAAGGGGAGGGGGGGGGGTGAGGGCCGGCTGTGGGGTAAAGGGGAGGGGAAAGGTGGAGGGGGGGGTGGCAGAGGAAGGGGGAGAGGCGAAGGGAAGGGCTGGGGGGGGGGGGGAACAAAGCCGCAGTCAGTACATTTGTCTGCGAGAGGAGTGGGGAGGTGGTGATAGGAGGGGGAGGGGGGAGGGGAGAATGGAGGGAGGAGGCTGCCGGGAGGTGAGTGGGGGAGGGGGAAGAGAGAGAGAGGGGTACGGTTACGTCACTATCGAGACTGACACGCTGAGGTGGGGGGGGGGGGGGGGGACGCGGAGACACTGCAAATTGGAGGGATGCCGACTATGGGTTGCTTGCCCCAGGTGGACAATGTGTGGCTAGCAACGAGAGGAATCCAATACCAACGATTTTTTTAGGAAGCGAAAATAGAGCAAGTGATGCTGAAGAAGGAAGACGAAGGAAGATTCGAAAACGAAAACAAAAACAAAAACAAAAAAAACACCCATCGCATCTTCCGCACAGGTAAATACAAATGAAGTACGTTAAAAAAAAAATAAAAGACAACACGAGTGTCTCCCTCCAAGCCAAAGACAGACAACAAGTAAGCTTAGAAAAAAAAGAGAAAAAAATACATACAGCCGCCGCCGCATCTTCGACATCATACCAAACCACAATGACACAAAAGACCGCCGCGATCCAGGGAGCGAAATATAATGAGCG
>BOPN01001073.1:217207-222207 GCA_017312705.2 Penaeus japonicus
GAGTACTGTTAGTGCACTGTGTGGGTAGTTGGATGGGAGGGTGTGGGTACCGTGGGGTGGATGATGTGTGGGTCGTGTAGGAATAGGTGGACAGCAATGTATGCGTGTCCTCATTCATTTACTCCCTCCCTCCCTCATTCCCTCGCGGGGTTCCTCAGCCTCCCTCAGCGTCTCCCTTCGCCGAGCCCGAGCAACGCCTCGAGGGGTTGTCATGGCAACGACTCGGCAAGGAAGCTTCACTTGACGGACGGAGATTTATGCGAGTCTAATCCATAAATACAACACATGTCAAGTACAAGATTCTAATGAAGAAGGGGAGGAAGATACGAATAAAAAGGAGAGAGAGGGGAGAAGACGAGAAGAAAGGGAAAAAAGGGGGGGAGGAGGAGGAAAGAGAACAAGAAGAAGAGATAACAGGAGAGAAATATGATAAGGACGATTATAGGGGTCGGGTGGAAGAAAATGGTAAAGAAATGGGGAGTAAGAATTCGTAGAACAATTAAGGGTATTTCGACTCACATAATGAAGACTTCGCATCAGCCATTACAAATATGAAGTCTTTCTGCGAATATTTAAATTATCTTCTCTCTCTTTCTCTCTCTCTCTACCTCATCCTTTTCAGATGTACGTAATCACCTTATCTCAATAAACTCGTCAAAGTCAAAGTCAAAGTCTCTCTCTCTCTCTCTCTCTCTCTCTCTCTCTCTCTCTCTCTCTCTCTCACTCACTATCTTGAACGTGATAGCGAAGTAGCATGGCAGATCGAACCCGAAAATCTGACACCTTATGTGAGGAAGAGCCTACGAAAAAAAAAAAATCTCTCTATGACATCATCAATCTAAAATTGATGTGGCAGTCTCCACTGACATATCGGGAACACCAAAGGGGACATTGTGAAAATCTGACACGTTTACTGGGTACACGGGTACCTGTTCCATAAAATATCAATATAGGTTAAATGTCAGCAAGGTGCATTGACAAGATGTAACCGGCTGATTCGATGATAGTTCGTATAAAATTACTAGTTTGATATTGATTTACCTGAGGTATTCTTGAATTCTTGATAGCACTGTAAATACATGTAGATAGACAGTACAAATATAATCATATAAATACACTATATAACTATGAACTATATATCTATATACTATGTAAGCATAAAAGGAACAGGGTGAGAGACTCAAGGTAGGGGAGGGTAGTGGGGACGGGGGGGGGGGGGTGTAAGGGGAGGGGAGATGACTAAAGATAATTGAAAAAGGAAGAAATATTTGACGAATTGGACGACTTAAGAAGGGAAGAACGATGTTGAAAAGTGACATGACGGTGTCTTCTTGAAATACGAACGATAACAAAGATTAAAAAAAAAAAAAAAAAAAAAAAAAAAAAAAACAGCACAACATTTACCAGTCATAAAAAAGGCCGTTAACTCATCCCGGGCAAAAATAAGGAACTATGCTCCCTTGAAAATTAGAAACAATCTTAAAAGACAAATAGATAAACAAAGGAAACACACACACACACACACACACACACACACAACATACACAACACACACACACACACACACACACACACACACACACACACACACACACACACACACACACACACACACATCAACCAACATCTCTTTTAAGTAGCCAATCAGCGGTCAAGCTTCCCGTCGAGAGAAGGCCAAGCCAGGCGTGGGCGCACAACACCAGCGACCTCTTCGGAACTTCTGATGTTTATTATCGTTGTTACGAACATTTGGAATTATCCCAACTTTTCGGCCCGGAGGGGATGCAGGACCAATCAGGGCGGGATCTGGGGGGGAGGGAGGGGGGGGGTCTGGGACTTCAGGGAGAGGGGGGGGTCTGGGACTTCAGGAGGGGGTTCTGGGACTTAAGGCAGGGGGGTTCTGGGACTTAAGGCAGGGGGTGATGGGGGTAATGGCTTGGTAAAAAGGAGGAGGTATGAGGGGGGGGGGAAGAGGGAGAGGGGGACGTGAGTGTGAGGTATGTTGTGGGAGGGGGGAGGTATCAGGGGGAGGTATCAGGGGGGGGGAAAGGGGGAGTGTAAGAGGTTCATGGTAGGGGAGGGGAGTGGGGGGGAAGGGGATGTAAGAGGAAGGGGGACACGAGTGTGGGGTATGTTGTGGGAGGGGGGAGGGTGGAAAGAGAAAGGGTAAGAAGCTCAAGGTAGGGGAGAGGAGTGGGGGGGAGGGAAGGGGATGTAAGAGGAGGGGGAAACGTGAGTGTGTGGTATGTTGTGGGAGGGGGAAGGTATGAAGGGGGTAAGGGGGAAAGGGGGAGGGTAAGAAGCTCAAGGTAGGGGAGGGGAGTGGGAGTAAGGGGATGTAAGAGGAGGGGGTTGCCGTGAGTGTGGGGTGGCTTGTGGGACGGGGGAGAAGGTGTGCGAGCCTTCAGGGACGGGAAGGGGAAAGCGTGAGTGGGGGAGGGGTAGTCTTAGGGAAGGGAAGGGGGGAGGGGTAGTCTTAAGGGAGGGGAAGCGGGAAGCGTGAGTGGGAGGTGTGCGTGTCTTCAGGGAGGGGAAGGGGGAGACATGAGTGGGGGAGGCGTAGTCTCAAGAGAGGGGAAGCCTGAGTGGGGGAGGGTACAAGGCTTATGGGAGGAGGAGGGAGAGGGGCAAAACGTGAGTGCAGGGGGGGGGGGAGGTAGGGGAAGGTGGGGATGCGGCGACGTGAGGGGGGGGGGGGGGGGTGGCGTTCTTATAAGCGTGCGATGCTGATAAGAGTGGGATTTTCAAACACTTATTCTCCAATATTCTTATTCAATGTCTTTACTTATTCTTATATTTGCGTGTGTAATGTCAAGTATGATGAGATAGATAGGAAGTTATGCATTGTGAATATACTTCATTTTATATCTGATTAAGGAAGTATTATCATATATTGCAATTGATGTCACTCGATAATTAAGGAAAAAAAACAAAAAACTAGAGAAACTTAATTAAACAAGATCGCAATAAATCTTCTATATCTGATCACTCAAATGACACTATACAATACGCATATATACATCAAACAAACATTTCTGCAGTCAGGAAAAAGAGAGTCCTTATTATTTATGTTTAGATTCCTCCAACTTTGTCCTTCGACTAAAGTTGTTCTTATTCCCATGCATTGCGGCTCCAATTCCCTGAAGTCCCGGAAAATGGCTCGAAGCAGTGTTGTTCTTCCGAATCTTTCACTATTGATTTATAAATCATTGTGTGTTTAAGTTTACATCTAACATCTAACAAAGCGAGGAAGTAGGACTGAGCGGGAGGGAGGGAGAGGGGGAGAGAGGGAGAGGGAGAGGGGGAGAGGGATGGAGGGAGGGGGAGAGGGGGAGAGGGATGGAGGGTGGGAGAGAGGATATAGCAGATGAGAGGAGAAGAGCGAGATGAAGGAAGAAGAGATGAGAGGAGAGAATAGACGAGAGAGAGAGAGAGAGAGAGAGAGAGAGAGAGAGAGAGAGAGAGAGAGAGAGAGAGAGAGAGAGAGAGAGAGAGAGAGAGAGAGAGAGAGAGCGACTGATACACACTGAAACAGAGCAAAAGATCTGCACACGACTACCCAGGCAGCATGGGAAAGCGAGAGGTTAAAAATGCTTCTCCAAAAGAGGCACTTACACTCTCACACTCACTCCACTTTGTAGGGGTGCCTCGAAATTACCCCTGGAACACCCCTACCCCCACCCCCCCACCCCCCGCCCGTTTTCATTTTTCTCGCAGGAGTATGCTGCATGACGAACTTTCCGCATACCCGTGTCTCATGACGTTAAATTTTACGCTAGGCACAGAGCATAAGGTCAGAGGTTGACGTTTGAATACAGGCAGGTTCTAAAGAGGATTTTTTTTAACCTAATTATGATAAGACTATTCATTTTCTCAATCCCCCTGTCTTTATCTTAATATTCTCATTCTCTCACTCTCTCTCTCTCTCTCTCTCTCTCTCTCTCTCTCTCTCTCTCTCTCTCTCTCTCTCTCTCTCTCTCTCTCTCTCTCTCTCTCTCTCTCTCTCTCTCTTCTCTCTCTCTCTCTCTCCCGGGTTTACGAAAAACAATTCAAAACTACAGGGTCATAAGTTCTATGCTCGTCTATAATAATATGAATTAATCAATGAATAAACTGTAGTAATAAAAAAGATAAATCAATCAATAAAATAAATAGTATTATAGACTGTCTTTCCTAAATCACTCGCAATTGCCTTTGATTCACAAGCACCATAAACGTTTAGGCAGACGTTTTTCTAGACGTTTCTGCGCCTTCAAACTCCCATGTCCACTGACCTCGACACTGCGAGACTCGATGAGCGCAGTTCCACAGGCGTTTGGGCGTACGGGCGTGGCGCTTGAGAAATCCTCATTAGCATAATATCGTCTTTTGATGAGCGGCCGCGTGACATGGCAATTCCGGAGTGTGACTTAAGGAGATGGAGCTTCCTCTGCGCGTCGGCTAACCCGTAATGATGGGTGCAATTAGGAGGATAATAATCACATTATCTAGATTACACACACACACACACACACACACACACACACACACACACACACACACACACACACACACACACCATCTCACAAGAGACACAGAAAACACCCCCAAAGAAACAAAGAAACGCAGAACGATAATAAAAAAAAAAAGATACCCACACCCGTCGTCTCTTAACATCTCATAAGGTAGAGAGATGTGACCCGCTAATCTAAATTGCAAACAGCGTTACTACTTTCACGGCGGGAACTTACAGCATTAACATTCATCAGCGCGGAGAGGCCGTGACAACACCGACAGCACCTAACTGCCGAAGAACTTTCGCGAGAGGCACAGCGGAGACGCAACGACTGCCAACGCCAGAAGAAATGTCGAGAAGGGGGAGGGAGGGAGGGAGGGGGGTAGGAGGGGAGAGAGAGAGGGAGGGTGGGAGGGAGGGGGAAAGGAGATGAGGAGGGAGGGTGGGAGGGAGGGGGGAAGGAGGTGAGGAGAGAGGGTGGGGGAGGGGGAAGGAGGTGAGGAGA
>BOPN01001073.1:239707-244707 GCA_017312705.2 Penaeus japonicus
AATGAGGTCTGCAACAGCCTGTACATTTCCCTTATTATGCTCCAGTGAGAGAACAGACACTTCTCAAGAAAGCGCATGACAATAATTCAAACAACATCCTCCATACAGTAATCCAAATATCTATCATATTCAATATCCGTCCATACATGTGCGTTGCAAAGCTAGCTATAATTATTCATGAGGTTTATCCTTCACAGAAACTATCTATCTATCTATCTATCTATATATATATATATGAATATCTATTCGTCTGATTACACTACAACAGAGAATCCTTTTTTTTCTAACTTATTTTCGCCATCTAATTTGAAATATGTAAATTGTGCTGTAATCTAACTAACATTTTTCCTCCACGTTCGGCCATGTTCCGCCTTGTCATGCTAGGCGCCCCTTCCCCCCTCCCCCCTCCCCCCTCCCGCTCCTCCGAACAACGCCAACGATGCTGCAGTGGGAGGTGGGTAGGTGGGGGTTGGGGGGGGGGGGGGCACGACATTACATCTCCATCATTTCTGTATTATCACGATGTCACGTAATAGAACGTTCAAACGCGTTCACTATCGTTCATTTTTTTTTTTTAATTGTTTGTCTTCCTGTCTGTCTCTATGTCTATGTTCACCCCTCCGTCACTCCCTTTCCTCTCTGACTCTATGCTCTCTCTTATTCTTTTTCTTTCTCTCTTTCTCTCTCTGTCTGTCTGTCGCTATCTATACAGAATATGTATATATATGCATGAATATATATATAGACAGACATCCTCTCCCCCCCCACACACACACACACAAACTCATCTTGTTGACTAGTAGAAGTTATAAACCAAATATGAATATTTAGTAAAACAGCAACATCCAAACACAAAAAAAAATATTTCTTTTGTCTCACAAAAGCTTATCTCCTACATCAAAAAACATGCTTAGACTAAAATAAGCAGCCCATCTAACAAATCCAAAGAAGATGGCGCGTGGACTATAAATATTCAACTATTTGACATTAGAATTGAAATCTCATTTGATAAATGTCTGTTTGATAAATGAGTATCCCACGACTTGAATCTTTTATCATCTGCGCAGTGTCTACCGAGTCACGTAAATGTTCTCTCTCCTATACATCCTTATCAAACTCCGTATATAACACACGGATATATATATATATATATATATATATATATATATATATATATATATATATATATATATATACATTTTTTTAAACCTAATCAACCATTAATTTAAACACCATTTCATGATACATAACCCTCCACCTCAGACCCAGAACCATCTCGAAAGACCCCCCCCCCCCCACAATCTTCCGGAAAGGGTCAACCGCTCCACCGACACCACTCAACGTTAAACACCTGCACCCCGGCGTACAAACCACGACATGACTTCTGCATGATGCCATGCGTTATGTCCCGAGTACACACTAGCGATTTATGGCCTTGTTGCGCGGGCGGGCGTCGTTAAATCCACCCCGTGTTAGCTTAGCGCTCCTCCTCGTGGAGTTGGGGAGACAAGGAACAAACAGAGGATGAAGGAGGTGGAGAATGTGGAGGAACAGAGGAAGGACAGACGAGATGGGGGTAGGGGTTAGGGGGGGAAGAAGGTGGATGGGTGGGGGAGTAAAGAGAAATGGTGGGTGGTGTGAGATGTAAAGAGAAAGGGCGGGTGGGCGGGAGGAAGCAGAGAGAGGGTGGGTGATGGGGAGTCAAGAGAGAGGATGGGAGGGGAGAGATGTAAAGAGAAACGATGGGAGGAAGGAAGTTGTGAGAAAGGGTGGGGTGAGAAAGAGATAGGGTGGAGGGAACAGAAAGAGGAGGGAGAAAAAACATTGAAAAGGGAGAGAGAGACATAAGTGAAGAGGAATAGGGCGAGGATAACGAGGAGACAAGAAGCAAAGAGGAAAAGAGAAAAAGAAAGAGAAAGAGAGAAAAAGAGAGAGAGAGAGAGAGAGAGAGAGAGAGAGAGAGAGAGAGAGAGAGAGAGAGAGAGAGAGAGAGAGAGAGAGAGAGAGAGAGAGAGAGAGAAAGAGAGAGAGAAAGAGAGAGAGAGAAAGAGAGAGAGAGAAAGAGAGAGAGAGAAAGAGAGAGAGAGACGAGAGGGTCGAGAGAGAGCCGAGAGAGAGATGAAAAGAGCGGGAGCGACGAGTAGTGCAAGGAACAAAGCACAAAGAAGGGGGAAGGAGGGGGAGAAACGAAAAGAAAGGAAACGGGGAAAATAATCACGAAAAAGTATGACACAGAAAGGGAGATAAGACAGAGAGAGAATAAAGGAAAGATAGAAAGGACGACGAACACGGGAAGCAACACGACAACAGCAGAGCCAACAGCTGAGCCGAGAGCAGAGCCAAAAGCAGAACCGAAAACAGAACGAAAAGCAGAGTCGAACGCAGAGCCAAGAGCAGACCTGACAGCAGAGGATAAAATAGAGGAGAGAGCAGAAGCGAGGAGGAAAGCAGAATTGTCGATGAAATAGGAGAAAGATGAAAAGAGGAACACGAGCGAACCGAAAAACAGAAAAAAGAGACAGTGAATGTGTTCTTCTCTCTCTCTCTCTCTCTCTTCCTCTTTCGCTCTCTCTTCCCCTTTCGCTCTCTCTTCCCTCTCCCTCTCCTACTCTCTCATTCTTTCTCTTTCTCCCCTTTCGCTCTCTCTTCCCTCTCCCTCTCCTACTCTCTCATTATTTCTCTTTCTCTTTCACCATCTTTCCTCTTTTCCTCTTTTTTATTCCCTCCATTTCTTCTTCCTTCAATCTTCTATTCATCTCTCTAATATAATCACGTCATCATCAATCATCCTTCTGCTGTCCCCTGTGTCACCTTATAAAAAAAATCCAAACAAAAAAAGCCTCTATTATGACTAATCCCGAGTATACTTTGACGTTTCGATATTACATATAGAAAGCACGGAAAAAATACAGAGGAACGATGTTGCTGGTATAGGAATTCCGAAAATAAAACGTGCTGTAATGCAATAAACTTTTGGTGGTGCAACAACGCAACAAAGTATTTCATTGATTTCACGCTGTAACATGTTGCGGGTTTCGTAACAATACACTCCGTACAGCTGAACCGGCAATTATATAGTGGGCGTTTGTATTGATACACCGGCATAATAAAACGCCGAGACGATACAGCAAAACCAAAAGCCCCGCATTGGTATAACAGTACAATAAACATCCACGCTGGTGTAACAACAATGCAACAAACTCGCCCATGGTGCAACAACCCGGCGCGTTGCAGTGGTGACGTAGCACCAGTAACAAACATCAAAGTGTCGCGTTGTCCTCGCGACCCGTCGACGTCTCCCACCATAATGAGGATGAACGACAGCTCGTCGAGGCGGCGCTCTAACAACGTAAAGGATCCCAAACGCGAAGCAAGTGTGCGTGTGGGGAAGGAGGGAGGGGGGGGGGAGAAGGGAGGAGGAGGAGGACGGGAGAGGGGGAGGAAGGGAGGAGGATGGAGGGGGGGGGGAGAGAGAGAGAGAAGAAGGGGGAGAGATGCGTTTCGTGCGAGGGAGACTTAGTAGGGTGGCACCTCTGCAGTGTCTCACGGCTGTCCTCATCTCCCAAGAACACGAACAAACTACCGCAGTACTACTACGCTGCTGCATCCCGCCCGCCCGCCCGTACGCCTCGACGCAGACGTGAATGGCCTTTCCCATCCCATCCCAGCCTTTCGGAAGCGTTGTAGAAGCCGGCTGCTGCAGGAGGGTGCAATTCCTGTCTGTCCTTGATCTTATTCCCAGGATATCAGATTACTGAAGGGGTTGAAGGTACTCTAATCCGGCGGCTCACAGGACGCTACGGCACAACAACCTGTAGATTGTCCAGTACCGCGACCCTGAGCGATTAGTATCCCTTCGACTCGCCCGTCGTCTTAATGACCATCATTACTGTTCCATAATTATCTTCCCTAAAATATTGACCCATCCCGTCCATATCTTACACAGACCGTCCATTCTTTATCGGACGTTTCTGTGTATATTTAAAAGGCGAAAGTGGATCCGCGTCCGTCCTTTTCCGGCCGACCCCGAGACTACCTTCCGATGGTAAGTGGACCAGAAGAATGGACACCGTAAGCACGGGCGACACTCTCCTCCGCCTTCCGACCTCCCGCAGGAGGGTTTCCAATTACAAGAGTACCGCAGAGAAGGAGAGACGCGACCCCTGTGAGCATGGACAGCGCTCCCCTGCGACACGCCCTGCTGCACACGCCACACTGAGCGCCTCGGGCAGCACGGAACAGATGATATCCTGAAGGTGAGGGAGAGGGAGGAGATGGCGATGGGAGAAGGAGATGGCGATGGGAGGGGTGAGTGAATGGAAGACGGAGAAAGTTAGAAAGACAGAGAGAAAGAGAGAAAGAGAGAAAGAGAGAAAGAGAGAAAGAGAGTTATTTAGAAAGCAAATACTTTATACAAAGGAATGCAAAGGCAAAAGAATTAGGAAAAGAAGTCGCGTGCGTGCTTTCGCGCGGGCGTGTGTGTGTGTGTGTGTGTGTGTGTGTGTGTGTGTGTGTGTGTGTGTGTGTGTGTGTGTGTGTGTGTGTGTGTGTGTGTGTGTGTGTGTGTGTGTGTTTGAGTGTGTGTGTATGGGCGTGTGTATACGCGTGTGTGTATTTGTGTGCTATGCACGCGTGCGTGTTTTCAACCGAGAAAGCAAGCTCGCGGTTCAGCTTTCCCTTCCAAAGTAAAATTTCCCTTCAAAGCAGAGGGGTCAACTCCTCCAAATCAAGGGATTCCTTTGTAGGACCTTCTGTGCCGAAGCTTCTCTGTGCACGGCGAGAGGGCGTGGCAGGGGGTGCAGGGGAGGGAGGGGAGGTGAGGGGAGGAGGTCGCTCGGCAGCCGCTCACCCTGCGTAAACATTGCGGGCAAGTCTGGTCTCTCCTTTAAGGAATGGCAGAATAATATACGAAAATAGGTGTCAGAAAACCCAGGGTGAAGTGGGGTGTAATTCAAGGTCAATTATCCAAGTGGATAGATATATGGGTGGGTGAAGAGAGG
>BOPN01001073.1:262207-269707 GCA_017312705.2 Penaeus japonicus
ACAGACAGATACACACGCAGACACACACACACACACAGACACACTCAGCAGCGCGTGCGAGGACATAACAGCACATACGAGTTCCGCCACTCCTGATGAGCCTGTAGGTTCCCTTCCCTCTCTCCTCCGCTCCTCCGCTCGCGCCCACCCCTTTCCACTTACCTTCGCTCCCCCGAGTTAACAGAGGATATTGCCTATCTCGCCTCACAGCGTAAACAAACCTGATAACCGACTTGAGTCATTATTCGAACCAAAAATGAGTCTGGTGAAAAGGCCTGCCTGCGCGAGAGAGAGAGACCGACGGTGCACGCCTTCGCCGAGTTAGCTCCTGGAGAAGGAAAATTAAAAGTTCGCGCTCCCTTGCGAACTGCGAACTCGACCTCCATCACAGAGTATCGAAGTGAAAATTGCCCTCAACTCGGGGGTGGGGGTGGGGGGGGGGGGGGGGGGGGGGGGACCAGAGCCCTTGCAACGCCTCTCCAAGCTGGCATAGTTCCCATAATCAAGCCCTTTTCTTTAGTCCGCAATCCTATCTCACATCTGGAAATAATGACTTTTCCGAACGCTTTCAATATTTTACACCTCATGTAATTTCTCCTTTGCCGGTCTTTCTCCTTCCGCATTTCAACTTTCTCCTTTTGTCGTCACGATGAGATATTCATCTCAATCAATATCCATGGCGGAGTAAGTCCAGTTGTGCTCTCTCTCTCTCTCTCTCTCTCTCTCTCTCTCTCTCTCTCTCTCATCGCCCCGCTGTTCCCCCAAGGTCTTCCTCTTTACATGTGAGACTCTAAGCTCTTGACACCCCCGCATTCCCTCCCCCTAACCCCCTCCCTCTTTCTCCTCTCTCTCTCTCTCTACCCTCTCCCCCTTCTCTCTCTCTACCCTCCCCCCCTTCTCTCTCTCTGCCCTCTCCCCCTTCTCTCTCTCTACCCTCTTCCCCTTCTCTCTCTCTGCCCTTTTTCCCTTCTCTCTCTCTGCCCTCCCCCCCTTCTCTCTCTCTTCCCTCTCCCCCTTCTCTCTCTCTACCCTCTCCCCCTTCTCTCTCTCTGCCCTTTTCCCCTTCTCTCTCTCTACCCTCTCCCCCTTCTCTCTCTCTAACCTCCCCCCTTCTCTCTCTCTACCCTCTCCCCCTTCTCTCTCTCTGCCCTCTTCCCCTTCTCTCTCTCTACCCTCTCCCCCTTCTCTCTCTCTGCCCTCTTCCCCTTCTCTCTCTCTACCCTCTCCCCCTTCTCTCTCTCTGCCCTCTTCCCCTTCTCTCTCTCTACCCTCTCCCCCTTCTCTCTCTCTACCTCCCCTTCTCTCTCTCTGCCCTCCCCCCTTCTCTCTCTGCCCCCCTTCTCTCTCTCTGCCCTCTCCCCCTTTTCTCTCTCTTCCTCTTTTTCCCGCCCTCTTTCTCTTTACCTCTCTTCCTCTTTCCCTCACACCCTCCCCCAACTTCCTTTACTCCTCGCAACTTACCTCTTCCTTTCGCCTTAAAATCTCCCACTTCCCGTGCTCCACATCTTCCTACTTCCTGTGCTCCTCTCCCTCGCCCTCTTCATCTTCCTACTTCCTGTGCTCCTCTCCCTCGCCCTCTTCATCTTCCTACTTCCTGTGCTCTTCTTCTCCCTCACCCCCCCCCCCCTTCCCCTCCTCTCCTCTCCTCGCACCACTTAAGAGTCTGTCCTCCTCTCTTCCTAAATGGCCACGACGGCGACCCCTGGGAACAAACACGATATGAAGTACGGAAACATGAGTGGCTCGAAGTGGACCGGGAAGGGGAGAGGGGAGAGGGGAGAGGGGAAAGGGGGAGGGGGAGGGGAAAGGGGGAGGGGAAAGGGGAAAGGGGGAGGGGGAGGGGAAATGGGGAGAAAGGAAGGAGGGGAGACAGGAAAGGGGCAGAGCGAGGGGAGAGGGCGAGAGGAAAGAAGGGATAAAGGGCCAGAAATTGGGGGACAAGAAGTGGCGAGAGATGGGGCGAGGTGGGGAGATGGAAAGAGGAGAGGGGGGGGGGGGTAGAGAAGACGTGGAGACAGGGACAGGAGGGGACGGGGCCTAGAAGTGGACAAGGGGAGACGGGGAAAGGGGAAGAAAGGAGGGCAGGGATAGGGGGAGAGGAGGAGAAAGGGAGAAGGGGAGAGGGATCGAAGTGGAGGTAAGAACTGGGAGGAATGGGTGAGGCACTAGGCGGACCAGGAACCGGGACAGGAAGACTTGGGGAGAGGAGGAGACCTGGAGAAAAGGAGCGAATGAAACGGAGGTTGAAAGAGACCAGGAAGGGGAGAGGAAGAGAGACTGGTAGCAGTAGCAGGGGGGGGGGGGAGATATCTTCAGACAAGATCTGGTGGAGACGGGGGAGTGGGAGACCTGGAAAGGAAGTAAGGGTGAAGGGGAGACGGGGAGAGAGAGCTGGGGGAGAAGGAGAGGAGAGACGTAGGGAATAGGAGGCAGGGACTGGGGGAGGGGGGGTTAAAGAAAGGAAAAGAGGGGAAGACTGAAGGTTGTAAGGGCGCCGGCTACGGAAGAAAGGAAAGGCTTGCTAACACTTTCACGGGTTCTCAGGCTCACTCATACGCACTTGCACTTACACACACACACACACACGCACGCACCATACACAGACAGACGCACGTTCGTAAATACACAAATACATAAACTAGCTTTTAATCACTTCCTGTTCCTCTGTCACTATCATTAGGTATTACACACACACACACACACACACTCTCTCTCTCTCTCTCTCTCTCTCTCTCTCTCTCTCTCTCTCTCTCTCTCTCTCTCTCTCTCTCTCTCTCTCATTCAACATTCCTCAATGACCCGCGAAACACTCTGCACGACAACATTATTTAGCTTTCGCTTCCTCTTCGCTGTAAACATGAAGACAAAGAGCCATCCAAGGCGAGGCGATAGAAAGGACGGAGGGCGGAGAGTGGGAGCCAAAGAGAGGAGGAAGATAAAAAGAGAAGCGACAGGAGAGGCGAGAGAATGAGAGGGAGAGAGAAAAAAAAATGAAACGAGATCCAAAAGGTTTGAGAGAGGGGAGAGAGTGTGGGGGACGGAGAAAAGCAGATGGGGGGACAAAGGAACAGAAGAGAAGAGAAGAGAGAGAAAGAGAGGGCGAGTGCATGCAAGAGTAGGAACAAGGAAAGGTTGAATAAACAATGAAGCAAGGATCAAAACAAAACAAGGAAGCCAGGCAAACAAATGCCACGCAAACACCGCAACAAAGCACAACCATCGGCCTCTTACCTACAACAGAGGTTATGTATAAACACACACTCAAGTTATAGGACTACAACCGCCAGTATCAACGCAAACCGCAACATTACCCGCCGGGACTGGTGACCGTGACTGCGCGTCCGGACGATCGAGGTACGCAAAGAAATCAATCGGTGTGGATATGTAAAGTGAAGGTACGTGAAGGTACATGAAGGTACATGAAGGTACATGAAGGTACATGAAAATAACATGACAAAAAACATACGATAGAGAAATCCGTAGATGAAATATGACAAATAGTAGATACCAATAAATATCCATGTGATATATGAAGCTACCACGGCAAATGTAAACAATCCCGAAAGCGATAGACGTGCTAGCAAAATATTACAATACCATGGTAATAACTGTAAATAAAATACAAAGCAATAGATGAGAATGAGAAATATCAAGCTATAATGGAACCACTATAACTGTCAACTCGATTATCTTTACTGCTTGTGCAGATAATACAAGTCATATAAAAATAATGATAATTATAAATAAGCACCCCCCACCCCCACCCCCCTTGGACAAAAAACCTGAGCCCCCCCCCAAAAAAAAAAAAAAAACAAGCACATCCAGAATAAAAGATGCGAGACGATTCCCAAATTCCACTGATAAAAGACAAGTCATATGTAGATGTATCTGCATACAGGGCCGCTGAGGGGAAGGGGAAAATGAGGGGAAAATGAGGGGAAAATGAGGGGACAGGAGCAGGAAAGAGTGACGGAGTGAGTCAATGGCAGCGTGCGTGCGAGAATGGCAATAGGATGGCAATGGCGACGAGAATGAGGAAGATGGAAACGCGGAATGGGAGGGAGGGAGGGAAGGAAGGAGGGGAGAGAGAGGGAAGAGAGAAAAGAGGATAGAGGAGAAAGAGAGAGAGGGAGAGAGAAAAGAGGAGAGAGGAGAAAGAGAGAGAGAGAGAGAGAGGGAGAGAGAAAGGAGAGAGAGTGGGAGAGAGAAAGGAGAGAGAGAGGGAGAGAGAGAGAGAGAGAGAGAGAGAGAGAGAGAGAGAGAGAGAGAGAGAGAGAGAGAGAGAGAGAGAGAGAGAGAGAGAGAGAGAGAGAGAGAGAGAGAGAGAGAGAGAGAGAGAGAGAGAGACCTTGACAAAGAGGCTTGCCTTTGAAATGATTAATGGATCATTAAGGTAGATTGCATTTTCTATTTTTTTGCCACAAACGATCTTTCTTATGAAATAGTAAAACTTATGAAATGGTAAGGGTTAGGGAAATAGGGGGAAGGATAGGCCGAGGGAAAGGGGGCCTGGCTAGGTAAAAGTTAGTATAGGAAGGGAGGGGGAGGGAGGGGGAAGGGGAAGGGGAGGGAGAGGGAGAGGGGGAGAGGGAGAGGGAGAGAAAGAGGGAGAGGGATAGAGAGAGAGAGAGAGAGAGAGAGAAATGAGAAAGAAGGAAAAATGAGAAAAAGAGAAAGAAAGAGACAGAAAGTGATAAATCAGGAAAAATAAAGAAAGAAAAAGAGAAAGACAAAAGAAAAAAAGAAAAAGAGAAATAAGAGCAAGAACAAAAGAAAGAAAGAGACAGAAAGAGAGAGAGTGAATGAGAAGCGAAGCAACAAAGAAAGAGAGAGAGAGAGAGAGAAATGAGAAAGAAGGAAAAATGAGAAAGAGAAAAAAAAAAGAGAAAGAAAGAGACAGAAAGTGATAAATCAGGGAAAAAAGAGAAAGAGAAAGACAAAAGACAAAAGAAAAAAGAAAAAAAAAGAAATAAGAGCAAGAACAAAAGAAAGAAAGAGACAGAAAGAGAGAGAGTGAATGAGAAGCAACAAAGAGAGAGAGAGTGAATGAGAAGCAACAAAGAAAGAGAGAGAAAGATAAAAAAGAAAAAAATGGAGAGACGAAGACCGTCAGAGGAACGCAAATGTGAAGAGTGTAAACGTAATTTTTCATCACGCTTATCATCGCCTTCCTACCAGCCGTTTCCGGTGTGATGCATTATAGCCGGCGTGTCAGCGTCGTCGCCGGCAGGACAAAATCGTTTTACATTTTTTTTTTTTTTTTTATGATTACTCCATGATTTATAATGATAAACAGAGCTGTCTAATATAAAACTAGCATTCGAGATTAAATTCGTACACGATTTGACTTAGGGAAAAATAAAACGAAGGTAGAGAAAAAAAATAAAAGCTTTTGGAAACTCGAATAATTTAAAATTCGTGAACGATTTCTAATCATCCAATTTTAGGGGCTGATTCTTCACTACAATCTAAGCAATCAACGCTGAAAAAATAACGGCAACAGCAACAATACACCATCACTCACCATCATCATCATCATCATCATCACGCACCACCCTCAACAGCACCATAACTAGGCTCCCTGCGCAGGCAACTCCATATAACAGCATTACCGACAATATGACCTGAGGGAAGCCAACTGGTACGCCGTGTGTCTGGCCAGAAATTTGGGCGTGGGCGTTCGGGTTTCTGTCTGTGTCTCAAACTTTATCTTTATCTATATATATCTCTCATTCTCTCTAAAATCCCCCCTGCCCCCTCCATTTTCCTCTCTCTCTCTCTCTCTCTCTCTCTCTTTTCCTCTCTCTTTTTATGCTTTGTTTCGCTCTGACTCTCTCTCTCTTCTTCTTCTTCTTATTATTATTATTATTATTATTATTTCCCTCTCTCCTTCTTCTTCTTCTTCGTATTTCCCTCTCTCCTTCTTCTTCTTCGTATTTCCCTCTCTCCTTCTTCTTCTTCTTCTTATTTCCCTCTCTCCTTCTTCTTCTTCTTCTTATTCATTTATATCTCTAACTGTAGGACTGAACTATAACCAAAAGTACCCCGAATCTAATACAAAATAGATCCATGAAAAGAGTGAATGAGTGAAGGGAAATATATCCAAATGAAGGAGACTAAGAGAACAAAGAGAACATGACTTGCCGAGTGTTCTGACATGAGCAGAGATTTTGTATTAATAAAAGATGATAAAAGATAAGCCGTGTCAGTTGGCGAAGAAATGCCCTTGATAGATAATTCATGCATTTATGTTGATTTCGAAAGAAGGCAAAAAGGTGTGTAAGTAATACTTGAAGCTGCCCACTCCCCCACCCCCGTAAAGCATGAAGTAAGTAAATAAATATATATACAAATAGATAAGTAAATATAGAAAATAAATATAAGCATAATACTAATTATAATGATTATAGTTATAAACGTATATGCATGAGTGTTTATAATCCTTGATATCTTTCTCCCCCCCCCCCTCTCTCTCTCTCTCTCTCTCTCTCTCTCTCTCTCTCTCTCTCTCTCTCTCTCTCTCTCTCTCTCTCTCTCTCTCCCTCTCCCTCCCCCTCCCTCTCTCTCTCACACTCACTATGAATAAACTTATCAAAATCAAAATCAAAATCAAAATCACTCACTCTCTTTTTTTCTCTCTCTCCATCTCTTACTCTCTCACTCTCTATTCGTCTCTTTCTCTCTCCCTCCCTCTCTCTCTCTCCCCCCAAAAAAAATCCTTCGTATCAATCTCGTCAACACCACTCGGTTCTCCTCCTGACAGTCAGGAGGAAGATAAAGAGGTAAAGAAGAAGTAGGAAGAGGAAGAAAACAATAATGAGAAGAAGAGGAGGCGTTGGAGAAGGAAGGGGAATAAGAAGAGGAAAAGAGAAGAAGTGGGAGGAGGGAGAGGATGAAGAGAAGAGGAAAGAAGGAAGAGAAAGAGAAAGAGAAAGAGAAAGTAGAAGACGGAAAAAGAAGAGAAAAAAGGAAAAGGACGGAGGAAGAGGCGGAGGTGCAAAACAGTAATCTATCTAGATGAGCCCGTGGCCATTACTTAAGGTATTAGTCCCTCCCAGGCGTCGAGCGTCCTCCTTCAGATGGAAGGGGAGGAGGGGGGGGGGGCATGGAGGAGGGGAAGGGATGCTAGGGAGGAAGAGGAAGGAGGAGGGGGGAGGGGATGCTAGGGAGGAAGAGGAAGGAGGAGGGGGAGGGGTTGCTAGGGAGGAAGGAGGAGGAGGAGGAAGGGGGGAGGGGATGCTAGGGAGGAAGGAATAGGGGGAGGAAGGGGGAGGGGATGCTAGGGAGGAAGAGGAAGGAGGAGGGGGGAGGGGTTGCTAGGGAGGAAGGAGGAGGAAAGAGGAAGGGGGAGGGGATAGGGAGGAGGAGGAGGAGGAGGAGGAGGAGGGGGATGCTAAGGGAGGAAGGAGGAGGGGGAGGGGATGCTAGGAGGAAGAGGGAAGGAGGGAGGGGGAGGGGGTTGCTAGGGGAGGAAGGAGGAGGAGGAGGAGTTGCTAGGGA
>BOPN01001073.1:274707-277207 GCA_017312705.2 Penaeus japonicus
TCAATCGCCGTTGCATAAACAATAAACAATAAATAAATAAATAGATAAATAAATGCATGAATAAATACAGCACATGAAATAAACCGACACAAAATACTGCGTATAAATCTGAGCATCAACAACAGATATCAACACACTGTGAAAAGTTGACCCTGATTTACTTCGGGTAATATGCACTGTTGAGTCATCAATCTCACTTGCTCTTAAAAATTACGTAGTCTCCCTTGAATGTTTTACCCGCTTAACTACTTGCTTTTTAAACTTTTAAACGTGTTAAATCACACAAGCCTCACTCTGTTATAAATCTTTCATACAAGATACCTTTTCTCCTGAAGATAGAAGATGTAAAGGAATTTCCCAAAAAATAACCCTATTTAATCCCCCTCCCTTTCTTTCTTTCAATTCTCCTTCCCTTTCTTTCATCCTTTTCAACAAATCCAATCCTTCCTACGCCCACCCCCTGCCCCTGCCCCTTCCCATCCATCCCTTTTCTAAACATACGCCCATGTCCCTCAAGTGCCTGCCGGAGCCACAGTGCCGCCAGAGAGCGCCACAGATGCGTTCTCGTGGCATGTTCCCACCCAGGCTGTACCCAGTGTCTGTTCCTCTCGTGCGATTGGTTGTGGTATAGAAGTTCGTTGTTCGTGTGTCTCTTGGTACGGATAATAACGCGACCGGATAAATCAAACGGACAAATAAAAGCATTTAAAAAACTTCGAGAAACACACACACACACACACACAAAAAAAAAAAATCTTTCGAAACCCAAATAAAAACAACAACAAAAAAAGACAAAATCGAGACGCGAAACACAAAAACGTAACAGCCCAGAAGCAAAAAAACTGAAAAAAGAACATCAAACAAAAAGCCACAAGACAACCAAAGTCAAGCAACCGAAAATCTTTTAATCTATTATCATTTTTTACACGTTCTCCTTTTTATTCTTGTTTTCCGTTATTCCCAAATCTAAAATACGCTCGAAAAAGGCGTGTGCGTGCCCATCTACCGAGACGATTGGGAAGGAAGGCAATTGGGATGACGGCGGGAGGGGATGGCGGTCTCGTGCTTGACGTGACACTTAACGTGGCGGGTGATATGAGCGCCTCGGGCTGGAGGGGTGGGGGTGGGGGTGGGGGTTGACGGAGGAAGCAGACGCGCTGACGGATGGGTGGATTGAGGGAGGCGGAGGAAGGGAAGGGAACGGGGAGAGAGAGAGAGAGTGAAGAAGGGAGAGGGAGGGAGGAAGGGGCATAAGACAGAGAGAGAGAGAGGATGGGGGGGGAGCGTGAATGAGTGTGCGATTGTGTGTGCACATGAACAGATGCACACAGGAGTACATGGTGCCGCCGAGACCGACATACGACCCGACTGACAGGCGACCTCAAGCAGTGGCGCCGCCGGAGACAGGCACGAGAGAGAGAAGTCGTTCCCGAAGCGCGACTGGCCGTGAGCCCTTTCGCCCGAAGGACACAGTAAGCTCGCTCCCCACGGGGAATTCCCAGGCCCGTTCCCTAACTTTAAGTGAGATAGACAGTCGTTAACCAAGTCTCTAGGCACGTCTCCTTGTTCTCCCGCTGCATCTCTATTAGGCGACCCGTGTCCTCGACCCCCATGTCTCATCCACCTATCGAGTATTGGTCCTCCTCTTTCTTCTTTCTGTTTCTTTCTCTCTTCCAATCTTATTTTATATGGTCCTTCTCAACTTTACATTCCTGCCATCTCCAAATCTCCCCTCCCCCCCATCTGATATCACTAATGGCCCCCTTTCCCCTACCCCCTCCCACCCTCCTCTTTTCACCCTAGTATCACTAATCGCCCCCTTCCCCCTCCCTCTCCCCCTTCCCCCCGGTCTCTTCTCCGTAAACGTAATCAAGCCTTTCAAGAACCGATCTAGATTTCTGCTGACCCATCTTTCCTTTCTCTTTCGGGACTGCCCCTTTTCCCCCTCCATCCTTCTACTTTCTTCTCCCTCCTCCCTCTCCTCTCGTATTTCCCTTACCCATGCTCCTCGCCCTCCCTTCCCTCATTTCCCCTTTTCACCGCCTCTTGTTACCCTGCACCCTCCCCTCTTCCTTCACCTTTTTCCCCCCTGTCCTCTCTCTTCTTCCTCCCTTCCCATTTCCTTTCCCATCGCCCCCCTCCCCCTCCCCCTATCCAATCCTAAGCTTATGAAAGATAGACGAAACAAAAATATAAGCAGACATCTTATACCTACAAGTTATTTCCAAACCCACACTCAAACGTATACTAACACCATTGCCCTATCTAATTGTATGGAAACATGTAAAGTATTTAAAGCACCACCTATGGTCGGTATTGCTTATTTCCACCTATTCATCCATCCTCATAAATGTGGCCATGAGAACACCCCCCCCCCCCCTCACACACACACACGCACGTGCACGTATGCATATTCCCATAACGCTATTAATACTAGCTCTATTGTCAATCTAGTCAAAACGCCTGGTGTCAGGGGAGGCATATGGAGCAGGGCCTCAAA
>BOPN01001073.1:282207-289707 GCA_017312705.2 Penaeus japonicus
TGAATGGCTTCAAGATTGTGTATAATGCCACTGTCAGGTGCATACTGTGGCCGACTGTATTATTCATAGCTGCGCAATTCTCATACAAAAGAAATATTGCAGTGGTGTGGCCACACTGGAACAAATGAAGGTACTACATTTTGCCTGGAATGAAATACTGCTGTTGTTGTTGCTGCGACAATTCTCAACCGCTCACAATCATAACATTTGTGTCACTGTAATCATCACACATTACCTGTCTATCGCATGTATCGTATGAAGTAAAAGAAATTCACAAAAACAACATTCACTCTCTCTCTATTGGTGGTTTCTTTTATTGAATCAAATCATCATTATCATATTGGTACGTACGGTTTCCAATTTTTTTTTTATCAATGCAAGTATCACCATCATCATCATCATCTACCAAGAACATTTCTCTGGAACACGTGCCTCTCTCGACATCAAACGATCAGCTACACGGCGCAACCTGCCCGTTCTGACAAATCTAATAACTTTAACATGCAAATCAACTAATTAAATAACGCCATCAGTCATGGAAACTCGTCAACAAAATCCTTATTTTCTTTCAGTTTTCCCCAACACCCAACGCGGAGAGGAATAAGGAAAGGTGAAGGGGAAGAGGCAGAAAGGTAAAATAATCGTATTCATCCCACATATATTTGTATATTAACCTTAGTCGAAGCAAAGTCCTTAAAAGAGATCTTTCTATGATTACAAATATAGTGCACAATATCGGTATCAATCTCAGCTGAGACCTTTCTCTTGTGACTGATAAAGTGCAAAATATTCTGAATCACTCTCAGATGAGACCTATCATTTGTGACAAATATATATATGTATTTTTCATAAACCTCAGATGGAGTGGGGCAATACAAAAAATACTAATAAATTACAAAATCCTGTATATCAATCTCAAATAAGCCCCTTTTATTGTGACTAGTAGAGTGCACAATATTTTATATTTACCTCAGATGAAGTGGAGTCGATAATATAGTGACCAATATATTTCAACAGAGACTAATAAAGAGCAAATTATTTACACATATCGATCTCAGATGGAGTGGAATCTATTGAATGATACATTTCTATTGTGACTGATAAATACATAATGCGTACTATGGAATAATATACAAGTGGCTCAAGATCGAAGCAGATTCTTTCATCCAAGAGTTGGGAGTTGATGACGAGGAAGTGATAAAGAGTAATTTAGCGATTACCGATAAAGATGCAAGGGAAAAACGACGGAAATCAAAACGATCGATAGATGAAATGTAATGATATAGGGTAATTACGTCAGGGTGATGTAGAGAAGTAGGGACACTGAATAGAATATATAGATAACATATATATATATATATATATATATATATATATATATATATATATATATATATATACACACATAAACATACATAAATGAATGAATGAATAAATAAATAAATAAATAAATAAATAAACACACACACACACACACACACACACACACATACATATATATATATATATATATATATATATATATATATATATATATATATATATATATATATATATACAAACACCCACATCCACACAATCACATAAATATTACGCAACAAACGTAAGGTAAAGAGGAAAGTCGAATAACCTTATTATTCACCCGGCGGCGCTCTCCACTTGTTTATTCCGAAGGGCCCTCTATATGAACGACGCGCCCCGCATAGAAGAGTAGCCCCGATGAGTGATGTGGGCGTGACGGTGGGCACTACTCTGAGCTATATCATTAGAGGGATGGAAAGTGCGACCTGATTGATGGATTTGACGAGAGAGAGAAAAAAAACAACAAAAGACTTTCAACTATTTTTTAACGCGCTTGTTTATGGGGAGTTCGATTACTTTTCTGTTTTTTCGAGAGCTGATTTTTGTTTTGTTTTTATTTTCTCTCCGTTCATTGTTTCTCCTTTCACTTCTTTTTTTTTTTTTTTTTCCCTCTTCGTATTCATTTTTCAGTCTATTTCTGTCTAAATTTTCCGCAACCCTTCTTGCTCCTTTTCCTTTCCTTACTCCCGTATCATCATCATCTTTTTTCTCTCTCCCTCCGCCCTCCCCTCCACTTCAACGAGTACCGCCACCTCCTCCACCTCTATCTCCTCCTCCTCCACCTTTATTTCCTCCTTCTCCACCTCTATCTTATCTTCCTCCACCTCGATCTTCTCCATCTTCTCTTCCTCCATCTCTATCTCCTCCTCCTCCACCTTTATCTCCTCCTCCTCCACTTCTATCTTCTCCATCTTCTATTCCTCCATCTATATCTCCTTCTCCTCCACTTTTATCTCCTCCTTCTCCACCTCTATCGTCCCTATCTCCCCTTCCTCCACCATTACCTCCTCCTCCTCCCCCACCTCGATCTTCTCCATCTTCTCTTCCTCCACCTCTATCTCCTCCTCTTCCACCTTTATCTCCTCTTTCTCCACCTCGATCTTCTCCATCTTCTCTTCCTCCACCTTTATCTCCGACTCCTCCACTTCTATCTTCTCCATCTTTTATTCCTCCATCTATATCTCCTTCTCCTCCACTTTTATCTCCTCCTCCTCCACCTCGACCTTCCCCATCTCCTCTTCCTCCACCTTTATCTCCTCCTCCTACTCCACCTGTATCTTCTCCATCTTCTCTTCCTCCACCTCTATCTCCTCCTCCTCCACTTCTATCCTCTCCATCTCCTCTCCCTCCACCTCTACTTCCACCACCACCACCGCCGCCCTCTTTTACTCCGGCTCTACCACTCCCTCCTTCCAGACATACGTCGGGGAAAAGACGGCGATGATACTCGAGTGTGACTTCAATTTCCCGTCGAGTGGTGTAACTGCTTCCCCCTGATGCATGGAGGAAGGAGATGAACTGGGAAGGAGGGAGGGAGGGAGGGAAGGTGGGAGGGAGGCTGAGAGGGGGGAGGGAAGGAGGGAGGGAGGAGGGGAGGGACGACTATGAAGGGAGGAAGGGGAAGGAGGGGAGGGAGGGAGGGAAGGAGGGAGGGAGAGGAAGGAGGGAGGGAGGGAGGACGATAGAGAGAAAGGGAGGAAGGGAAGGAAGGAGATGAACTAGGGAGGAGGGAGGGAGGGAGGGAGAGAGAGAAGGCGGGGGAGGAAGGAGGGAGGACGATAGAGAGAAAGGGAGGAAGGGAAGGAGGGAGGGAGGTTGGGAGGGAGGGAGGGAGAGAAGGCGGGAGAGGAAGGGAGGGAAGAAGGGAGGACGATAGAGAGAGAAAGGGAGGAAGGGAAGGAAGGAGGGAGGGAGGTTGGGAGGGAGGGAGAGAAGGCGGGGGAGGAAGGCAGAAAGGAAGGGAAGGAAGGAGGGAGGACGATAGAAAGGGAGGAAGAGAAGGAAGGAAGGAAGGAGGGAGGGAGGGAGGGAGAGAGAAAGAAAAGCAGTGGGAGGAAGGAGTGTAGAGAAGGAATGAGGGAAAAAGAGAGCGAGAGAGGGATGGTGGGAGGAAGAGAGGAGAGGGAGAAAAGGGACGAGGATAAGGAGAGGAAAGAGGGCTGAACCGAGGGGGGGAGGGGGGAGGGGGGAGGGGGGTAGATACTATAAAGGGAATGGAAGAAAGTTCATACAGCTAGTGAAACAACGAAATCATACAGCACGAATATGATAATAGCAAGGACAAAAAAAAAAAAAAAAAAAGGTAAAGAGGGCAAGGGAAAGAAAAGAACAGCAAGGGAGAAAAAAGGGAGGAACGGGAAGGCTGAATACTATAGCGACGATGGAAGACAGGAAAATATTACAGAGGAGAAGACTATTAAGTAGATAAGAGACGGAGCACAGTACGAAAAAATCACCCAGGGAGAGTCATCAAGAGCATAAATGCGAGTATAGTATGCATGGACGCACGTACGTCTGTGTGTGTATGTGTATGTGTATGTGTATGTGTGTGTGTGTGTGTGTGTATGTGAGTGTGTGTGTGTGTGTGTGTGTGTGCACGAAATGGCAGCCCTACCCGGGCATGCGTCGCCGACACAAGAAGACTCTCCGGAAGAAAAGCAAAGTGTAATTCGCCCCGTCTGAAGAGCAAGGCAAACTCCGCGCGGCCGCCCTGCCGGATGTCTCTTAATTGGCAATCGGTGTCCCTGACCTGCTCCTCATCGGCGGTCGGGGCTAATTAATTTCGAGCGGACAAGTCTTGAAGCAACTCCAACAGATCCGGCGCTGACCTTTCCTCGGCTTCGCTCCACGATGATTGTTTTCGAAAGCCGGCCGGGAGTGGAAATGCCTGTTCGAGCTCGAGTCTTCTCGACCTTGCAACTTCGTTTTCACGTTAAAGCGACGACGACCTTTTTAACAGTGAACGTAAAAAAGGGGCTTTATTTTGTCTTTTAAATCTTTCGGGAAGAATAGCTGCCACTCTTTTAGTCGCCTTAATTTCATTATAACATTCCAGACGAGCAGATGTGAAACGGTAAACAGTTTCTACGGGAAGAGGTCAAATGTGTCAGTAACAGAATCTTATTTCTAAAGTATTGGATAAAGTTAGCAGTAGATATTGCATCTCCTTGTCAAGCAACTTGGGGTAATGTGATACAAGGCATTCCATCAGATTTCTTAGAACGAACTTGGTTATTTTTTCCCATTAAAGTCACGAAATTAGAAACTGCTATAAAATGGTCGAGGCCAGTAAAATTACGCAAATAACCCCAATGTTCACATAAAAATTCTACCGGTTATACATGTGAATAAACAAAAGCGCATAGGAATGTGTAAACCACTTGTTAATCCAAAAGCAGTAAACAAAAACACGCGTCCAGACGACACACACATACAGTACACACGTACTACATTCCAGGCATTCACAGCTGCGGTGTACGTCCCGCAATCTTTCGTAAAATATTGAATCCCACCTGAGGGCAACGTAGTTAGACCAATTCTAGGGATTACGATGCGATCCCTTATGGCCTCGCATCGAACAAAGGCGATAATGTCGGGGAACAACACTCGAAAATCGCCCCCCCCACCCCCCGAGCCCGCCCACTTCCGCCGGCCAAAAAGTCCCCCAAACGTCCCCCGTGTGACAGCGACGTCGAGCAGTCGCCGAAGCTGTCTTATATTAAAAGTGCCCTCGGTCACTGAGCCAGAAGCTCGGAAGTGAAGCTTGAAGCTGAGGGTTGTGCGGAGGAGCTTAAAGGTGAGCGTCAAGCTGGAAAGTGCCTACAGGCCGTGAGTGGCCGCCGAGTCCCAGGCTCTCACGGACGGAGGAAGTCCTACGGTGACGAGTTCTTACCGGGCGAGCCTTAAGGTTGCGGTTGCAGAGAGAGGCGTCTGCAGCAAGGATATATGGTAGTGCGAGACGACGATTTACTTGAATTCTACACTACGACCGACTCCTTCAACGTAGCGGTCAATGGGCTTCTCAACAAGCACTGATGAGTGACAAGGTGTAACTACTACTAACTACTTACAGTTCCAGAACCTGTAATTCACATCCACGTTCTACATCAGCCTCCATTTCTAATATCGCAATCAACCGAGTCATGTCCAACAGTGCTTGATATAAGCTACATTATCGTCACAGATCCCTTCCTCCTCGGCGGCCCCCTTCAAGTTGCAAACCTCTGAACTTCAGAAACTTGTCAAAGGGACGTTTTATTTGATCGGCCTAACTTGTGCGGATTCGCGAATCTGTCTGTCTTGTCTCTGGAAACTTGAAATATATCAGCGTTTCATTTTCTTCCTTAATTTCTAATCTATGGAGTTACATGGAGAGTTATTGAGACTGATGCGGCTGCACAATTTATGACACCACTAGAGTGAAGGCAAAGGAGAAATAGGGTAAAGGAGAAATAGTTTCTGATAACGCTATGGTAAAGGTAAAATGGGGAAATAAAACAAGATCTACAAAGAGCAAGCAAAGGTAAGAGGTTAATGAAACAAGGAAGACAGGAAAATCAAAGAACGTACTTATGCAGAGTCACACATTCAGACAAACGGATTGTTTCAGTACATCTGGTTCTAACGCTTAAAAATCTATCTCTATTTTCCTTGCGATTTGCTGACATAACATGCGTACTATATACCCTCTCTCTTACCTTTAATTCTTATTATAATCCTGTTTGTGATGAATTTTTGAGCCTCTTACCTGCAATGTCCCTTATACTTATGCTGTGTTCTACCCCGGCTAACGCTGCCTATAGCTCGCCGTCCACATGAACTACAGAATGAATATTTATCCGCACACACACGCATAGCGTGATATTTGCATATCCTGCGGATCACAATCTCCATAACACTGTAAAATGCCAAACGTTTCTTTATATTTTCTTTCGTTTTTGCTTTCGGAGGATAAGCGTCAACGCAGGAAAGACGGGACATTAATAATATGAATAAATAAAACAGGCTTATATTGCAAGTACGGATCTAGTGTTCCCAACATACTGCTTACCAATTTCCACAGAAAAAAAGACCCCAAACTGTGTGCTGCAGACTAAGGTGGAGAGAAAAATATCCAAATACGCAAGAGTTATAGGCTTTGGGCAAATATGCAGATGTTCCTTCAAAATCACTGAAGCACCGTGTTTGTGTCAACATGCGAGAACAGCTTAGCTAATAAATTCAACAAATCCCTGAAAGTCCGTGATACAAGAATAAGAAAGAAGAAGAAAAAAAAAAAAAAAAACAAGAGCGCAACATCAAAAGGAAAAGCACAGAGTAAAACCCCGACACACCGAAAAATCAGACCCTTCAACAGATTCTCAAAACCTAACTGGGGTTCACACTTAATCCTAATTCATTATTCATACACGGGTTCCCGGTTCCCCGCCACTCCTCCGTCTCAACGTGTGTACTCTTCGCAATAATTCCTGGCCCTTGGTTTAATGGATCGTTTCACTCGTATTGCAATCATTGCATTTTTTTTTCTGTGTTACTGTTTTGCGATCTAGCTTTTATAGGTATGATTTTTATAGGTATTCAAATATATGCAAAAGCGATTTAAAACAAACACAGATACACGCACACGCACATGCACAAGGTCTCTCTCTCTCTCTCTCTCTCTCTCTCTCTCTCTCTCTCTCTCTCTCTCTCTCTCTCTAACACACACACACACACACACACACATACATAGACACACACACACACTCGCGCACCACTATTTTCTTAATTTCTTGTAAAGTCATCCCTCCTCAGCAGTACAACAAACGTTCTTCCAGTCGGTAAAACATCTGGCACCCATTCAGCCCTACAAAAACCTCCCTTTGCCCTTTTGTGTCCAAATCTTTTACTACGTAACTCATCCCATCTGAAAGAGGCAAGCTCCGGGCCTCTTAATACACATTCAGTGTAACTATCTGAGTATGAACACGCCGCATTTTTTACCCTACTTTTTGTCTTTGACATATTTTTTTTTTTTAAGAATAATGATTTTTTGACCCGTACAGAATTCACAACCACAGTTTACAACGAAGAAACGAGGCTATTCAACCAAAAGAACATTTCATCACACCGCATAACCTGCCTTGACAACGATATATC
>BOPN01001073.1:307207-312207 GCA_017312705.2 Penaeus japonicus
CACACATTCCGCCTCGAACATACGGGCTCAATCATCCCCTGCTGCTTGTATTGACCGGCTCCAGATCTCTTTCACTATCCTCCCACCCTCTTCACTCACCTCCGTCCTCCTCCCCCCCCTCCCTCCCTCCAACACCCCCACCCCCACCCCCTCCCCTACCCACTCATCCAATCTTAAATCAGTGTTAACATACGAGTTTCTTTCAATCCCACTGCCTCTTATTCATTCACAGACCAAACCGCCCGAGCACCACACAACGGGGCCCACCGGCTCCGGCTGATTCCCGGCCAGGCTAATATCCTCACCGGAATCCTCCCACGCAGGAATCGGATCCCGGAATGCGGGTTCTCGTGGCAGAAACCCGCTCCCGATCCCGCACCTCCGGCTGGAGTTATTACACTGGGATCTCTAATCCATCTGGTCTTCGTCCCTGCTCGAGATCGAACCCCGAAAGCCTTCAACTGAAGTAAAGGGATCCGAATTTTGAGGGCTACTGCAAGATGCTGCTACGATCAACAGTTAACATTAAAGCTGTCCTGCCACGCGAACGAGCAACGCCGGGGCCGTTCTGATATCTATCGGCGTTGCCTGTTGGTCATATGCTTGCCTTTACGGTCGCCAACGCCCGGGATTCCCATCATTATTTCCGATAAAATGAGCCGTTACGCAGAGTTCTACCTGATGAAGTCAGCAGATACACAATAACCTTTTTATAGTGTGATCATGTACCAGAACATGTACCAACCTTCCCGGTGCGTTTCGAGCCAGCAGACCTTTGTGAATGAACGCGCGATACATATAACATCTCTGATACTGTCCGTTATTACAGACAATCTTATCTGCCGAGAGATATGTTCATTACACTAACGGCTTCCTCTTGTGATGCCAAATTTACCGACATGTGATAATTACATTTGCCAAGGTAGCACATAAAAAAAGAGCTGATTCCGAAGCAAAGTGACGCTACATTATCTTTAAAAACTGGCAAAAAAAACTTAAGATATTGTTCTAGACGCCTGAAATATAAAACATGGCGATCAACCATAAAAACAAATCTTAACTGCAAGCTACAACCATGAAATCTGAAAGAAAGGACGACTCTTTTGCAAGCATCCCCCATCGCCATAAGATCTGACACTGATAGTCTTGCTGATAACATATTCTTATGATTATATAATAAGAGAACCATTACATGTGAGACGGTACATATAATTTTGCTGATATTGTGGAATTGCGGACCATTGCAATGTGTCTCTCTGGACTTGTACATGGCCATATTGCTTCTCGTGACTGTCCCCGGCTATCTCGTGTGCGTAAAGCCTAAAGTGTGTAGGGAGTTATATACAACATACTCAACAATTCTCTTGTGCGAACGCACGCACGCACGCACACACAAACACACCACACACACACACACACACACACACCGATATATACACATATACACTCACACATGTAATCCGTGTGCATATGTGTGTGCGTGTCCCCGTCCTTTAAAAATACATCCATACAGACATTCCCACTCTAACCAGTTCCGCAGCAGCCACAACCGAACATCAAGCAAGCAAGCAAGCAAGCAAGCAAGCTCCCCACTACGGCCGGACTCCCACTCTCCTAGTCCCGTCCGCCGAGTTACGACAGTGTTATAAAACAAAGGTTACATGTATATGCCTATAACCCCCCGCCTTATTGCTTGCCGATGGGTAGCCAGCATGCCTCGTTTCTTATTAGCTGGTCCTCCGGGGTAGCTTTATGGGTACTTGGGCCGCGGTCACTGGACTGCCGTGCCGGGGAGGGCGGGGAGGGGGAAGAGGGAGGGGAGGGGGGAGAGGGAGGGGGGGCTAAGGAAGGGAGGGAGGGAGGGAGGGAAGGGAGACAAGTAGGGGAAAGGGGAAAGGAAAGGTGGACTGGTGGAGTGGAAGGGGGTAGGAGGAGGGAAGGGAAGGAAGGAGGGGGGCAGATACGTAGAGGGAAAGGGATGGGGAGCTAATCAGGAAAGAGGAATAGCGAGAGATAAGTGGGAGGAGGGGGGTAAGTGAGGGGGGACGGAAAGGAGGAGATAATTAGGATGGACACAGGGGAAGTTAAGGGGGAGGGGGGGGGAAGAGAGGGTAAGTAGGCGGAGGAGGGTGTTCATACGAGCTAAAAACGGAGAAATTATTAGTTTATATTCCTTGAAAAATAAAGATAACAGCAACAACAAAAAATGATGAACATAGATCATAAAACTAATAATCATCATCATCATTCTAATTCAACCTCGGTTCATTATTGCAGAACAAAAGACCAACGCAAAAAGAAATACCAACTAACAGACTCTACAAATCCTCATGTATGAATCGGATATGAAGCACCAACAATACGTCTAGAAATATATGAACAAATATGCATTTACATAGATGCTTACTCACCATACATTCGGTATCAAACTATACTATGCTAATCGAAATCTAGAAATGATGTTATACACATCTACATCATACATTCAGTGTAGAATCAGCCAAGGCAATGTCTACATTTAAAACACAACATAAACAAGGAAAGAAAGAAATGCGTATGTATATCAGTACATGTTGAAATGGGGAGAGAGAAGAGAAGAGAAGAGAAGAGAAGAGAAGAGAAGAGAAGAGAAGAGAAGAGCAAAGAAAAGAGAGAAAGAAGAAGGGATGAGTGAGGAAAACCACATATAACTGTACATCTGGCAACCATCGGCCCGGCCCATACATGCATCAAAGAAAATCTATCCACACGAAACATTAACTGGCCAAAAGACTTGATTAGATCCCCTCCCGAGGATTATCTCCACACGCGGCCAATCAGCGGCGCCCCCGGCCAGGAGAGAGGGAGGAGCCGAAGTGCAGTCATTTTCTTAATCTTTTCTGACACGTGATTCCGCCGAGAAGCCGCCCACGGGGAATCCCCCTTCAATTTCCGCCCACGCCCCCTCCTCCCCACCCAACCCCCCCCCATTCCCGTCGGCTCTCATTATCTCATACCCAAATCATTCCCCCGACACATGAATGCACACACACACAACACAAACAACACACACAAACACAAACAAAGACGGACATAAACAAACAAACATATATAAACACAAACCTATACGCACAAACACACTCAGCCCTCCCCCCCCCCACACACCCCACCCTAAACACAACGCACACACGTAATTAATTCAATAAACAGCAGAAAATAAAAGCACGCCGTTAATAGAACCCGCGAATGGGCGTGGGGCCCGGACAAGAAAGGAGAAATTCCGGCGTGATAGAAATAATGAAACCGAACAAGTACCGCAATTATCAGTCAGAAAACATCAATTGATCTCATCGAAACGAGAATCAGGGGCCATTAGGCAAACAATAATTAAATTGGGGAGGCAGGAGGGGGCGAGAGGGGGATTTAGACAGAGAAGGGGGAGTGAGTGTGGGAGATGGTAGGGAAGGAGGGAGAGATAGGGAGAGATAGGAAGAGGGAGGGAGGGAGGGAGGGAGGGAAGGAGGGAGAGAGAGAGAGAGAGAGAGAGAGAGAGAGAGAGAGAGAGAGAGAGAGAGAGAGAGAGAGAAAGAGAAAGAGAGAGAGAGAATGAGAGAGAGAGCACAAACGTTAACCCAGTCCACCTTTCCGTTCCCGCAGGTGAGTTCCGATCCCCGAGTCCCGAGCCCCGGGTCACGCGCCGTAAGATGCGCGCACATCTGCCATTCCCGCTAAGCTCCGACGGCGCCACGAGTAACGGGTGATAGGCCTCGGCTAATTGTATCTCGTGATCGAGGGCGCAAGCGGTGGTTAACCGACGAAGGCTACGTGAGACACACATTCCGCCTCGAACATACGGGCTCAATCATCCCCTGCTGCTTGTATTGACCGGCTCCGTGACCCCCTTCTCTACTCATCCCTCCCACCCTCTTCACTCACCCTCCGTCCCCCCCCTCCCCCCCTCCCTCCCTCCAACACCCCCACCCCACCCCCTCCCCTACCCACTCATCCAATCTTAAATCAGTGTTAACATACGAGTTTCTTTCAATCCCACTGCTCTATTCATTCACAGTCCAAACGCCCGTGTCTGAGCACCACACAACGGGGCCCACCGGCTCCGGCTGATTCCCGGCCAGGTTAACATCCACTGGAATCCTCCCACGCAGGAATCGGATCCCTGGAATGCGGGTTCTCGTGGCAGAAACCTCGCTCCCGATCCCGTACCCGGCTGGAGTTATTACACTGGGATCTCTAATCCATCTGGTCTTCGTCCCTGCTCGAGATCGAACCCCGAAAGCCTTCAACTGAAGTAAAGGGATCCGAATTTTGAGGGCTACTGCAAGATGCTGCTACGATCAACAGTTAACATTAAAGCTGTCCTGCCACGCGAACGAGCAACGCCGGGGGCCGCCCTGATATCTATCGGCGTTGCCTGTTGGTCATATGCTTGCCTTTACGGTCGCCAACGCCCGGGATTCCCATCATTATTTCCGATAAAATGAGCCGTTACGCAGAGTTCTACCTGATGAAGTCAGCAGATACACAATAACCTTTTTATAGTGTGATCATGTACCAGAACATGTACCAACCTTCCCGGTGCGTTTCGAGCCAGCAGACCTTTGTGAATGAACGCGCGATACATATAACATCTCTGATACTGTCCGTTATTACAGACAATCTTATCTGCCGAGAGATATGTTCATTACACTAACGGCTTCCTCTTGTGATGCCAAATTTACCGACATGTGATAATTACATTTGCCAAGGTAGCACATAAAAAAACAGCTGATTCCGAAGCAAAGTGATGATACATTATCTTTAAAAACTGGCAAAAAAACTTAAGATATTGTTCTAGACGCCTGAAATATAAAACATGGCGATCAACCATAAAAACAAATCTTAACTGCAAGCTACAACCATGAAATCTGAAAGAAAGGACGACTCTTTTGCAAGCATCCCCCATCGCCATAAGATCTGACACTGATAGTCTTGCTGATAACATATTCTTATGATTATATAATAAG
>BOPN01001073.1:332207-334707 GCA_017312705.2 Penaeus japonicus
TAATAATAATAATAATAATAATAATAATAAAAAATAATAATAATAACAGTAATAATTTCAATGATAATGATAATAATAATAATAAAAAATAATAATAATAATAACAAAAACAGTTATAATATTCATAACAATAAAAAATAAAAACAACACACGACAGTTTTGCCTGCCAGCCTTCGCCGGTCAGATCAAGTTCAATTATTAACCGCAGCTTTTCCTGAACCAGCTCAGGGCACAAAGCAAAGCACTTTCTTGCCAGTCAGGGTCGCGACAAGAATCAGGTCGATGCAGAAGAAATGGATAATTCCTTGCTCACTTTTCCTATATTTCATGTGAATATACTTAAAAACATATCTTTTATCATTTTTTAGGCGACAAATAAAGAGGCTGAAAGAGAGAGAAAAAATACACAGGCCTCACGAAGTATTCTCCCTAAGACGTACTCACTCACAGGTTGTAGGACACACGACTTAACCCTTTCCGGAACACGTACCTGAAATAACGTAAAGATACAGTTAGATATCAACCAATGACTTTTTGATCATAACATAACAAAATGTTGTATTAAAACTTATATATTTTTTTAGACCAGTGAATGTACACTCAAATTAATGCCTCGTCTTGGCATACGTTTGGCCTGAAGGGAAGTCGTGGTCTGTGGCAGTAGCGTGCATGATGGCATTATAAGATATTATGCACTGCTGATGAAGTATTACTACTGACGTAAGTGCTATCTTAGACACGTGATGCCTCTAGATTGTAATGTTAGTCACGGAAATGGGAATAATATCTAATATTAACAATAGCACGAATAAATTATGATGACATCGAAAAAATACTGATCAAAGAAACGACCATTCCTAGGAATAATCATGATAAAAAAACAATAAATAAACAATGATAACAACAGCAATTGTGCTCATTACATAAAGTAACAATAATCATACGGCCAGCACCAATAAAGATAGCAAAAAGGAAATCCACTAAAAAAAAGAATCACAATAGCAAGTAGAGTAATAACAAAAGCAATCACATCACATCACTCAAACACCAATGCCAAAGGGAGATAAAAAAAAAAAAAAAAATCCCCACACCTGAACACAATCACCAGATGAATGTCCCGATGAAAATTCACATGAAAATCCCGCCGATGAAATGTGGCCGCGCCCATGTTCTTGGTGAACATCAGCGCCCGCGTACCTATAGGCGCGCTTGAACATCGTACCGCATTGCACACACGTGAACATTCTCAGTTGGGGGGAAGGGGGAAGGGGGAAGGGGGAGGGGGAGGGAGGGTGGGGGGGATATTCATGTATTCATGGGATATGTGCGGGCATTATCAATTCAATTCTAACCCTTTGTAATTTTTTGTCTTAAGTTTTTTGGCCGAGATTAAAAAAAAAGAAAAGAAAGAACCAAAAAGGTTTGGGGGGAAAAAAATCGTCATAATCTCCTTAACAGTAATGGTTGATGATGAAGATGAAGATGATAATAATGATAATAATGATAATGATGATGATGATGATGATACTGATGACGATAGTGGTAATAACGATGATAACAAGAAGACCATAGAGCACAGCAAATCGTTGACTTCGATGTCGCAGGCAAACCGACCTAAGACCGAGCGAAAAGGTCAACTCAGGGAGACATCGGGACAAAAGGGAGCTTCGATAAGGTTGCTGCAGAGGGAGGGAAAAAGAGGAAGAGAGGAGGAGGAGGAGAGGGAACGGGAGGTGGAGGGGAGGTGGAGGGCGATGAAGGAGTTGGAAGAGTAGGAGGAGTAGGAGGAGTAGTAGGAGGAGTAGGAGTAGAAGGAGAGGGGAGGAGGAGGAGTAGGAGTAGGAGTAGAAGGAGAAGGAGAAGGAAGAGGAGGAGGAAGAGTAGGAGTAGGAGGAGAAGATAAACAAATGAACATGAAAGAAAACAGGAAAAAAAAAATAAAACGAAACCAGGAAGAGACGAAGAAAGGAAAAAAAGAGAGAAAAACAATAAGTGAGAAAAAGGATGAATGGAGGAGGAAGAAAACACAGAAAAAAATGAAGGAAGGAATGAAGGAAGGAAGGAAGAGAGGAAGGAACAGGAAGGAGAAACGAGGACGACGAGGCCGGTGCCCTTCCGCTGTCGCGTTCCCCGTCGTCATTGTGATTCGCCGAAAAGCGACTTCGTAAATGCGACTAATGGATTTTCCTGCTTATCTCCCGTTGTGTGTGATCCCGGAGAGAGAAAAATGGGGGAAGGGGGGGGAGGGGTTAAGATGGAGGGAGGGAGAAGGAGAGGGAAGTAGGGGAAAGAGGGAGAGAGAAAAATGGGGGAAGGGGGGGGGAGGGTGTAAGACGGAGGGAGGGAGAAGGAGAGGGAAGTAGGGGAAGAGGGAGAGGGAAGTAGGGGATGAGGGAGAGGGAGAGGGAAGTAGGGGAAGAGGAGAGGGAAGTAGAGGGAGAAGGAAGTAGGGGAAGAGGGAGAAGGAGAGGGAAGTAGGGGAAGAGGGAGAGGGAGAAGG
>BOPN01001074.1:0-2500 GCA_017312705.2 Penaeus japonicus
GAGAGAGAGAGAGAGAGAGAGAGAGAGAGAGAGAGAGAGAGAGAGAGAGAGAGAGAGAAAGAGAGAGAGAGAAAGAGAGAGAGAGAGAGAGAAAGAGAGAGGGAGAAAGAGAGAGGGAGAGAGAGTGAGAGAAAGAGAGAGAGAGAGAAAGAAAGAGAGAGAGAGAGAAAGAAAGAAAGAGAGAGAGAGAGAGAGAGAGAGGGAGGGGAGGGGGGGGGGAAGAGAAAGAAAAGAGAAAGAGAAATACATACATATGCAACAAACAGCCAAACTTCTGCCAAAGTCTTCCCTTCGTCACCCTTAGTCCAAAGGCACAATTCTTTCACAGAAATCCATTTATATCAGAAGATTTCCACAGCCATTACGCCCCCTATTCTCCCTCCCCCCTTCTCCTTCCCCCTCCCTGGCCCCCTTCCCACCCGCCACTTTCCCCTCCCTGGCCCCGTCCCCCCTTCCCTAGCCCCTCCCTGCCCCCCCCCATCCCCTTTCCCTTCCCCCTCCCTGCCCCCCCATCCCCCTTCCCCTCCCCCTCCCTGCCCCCCCTCCTCCCGTAGACAAGGGAACGTTGAGAGGAATACTAAGAGGAAGGGGGGGGGGGGGTAAAAGGCATCTAGATGGAGAGGGGAAGGGAGGAGAGGAGGAGGGAAAGGGGGGCGGGGAGGAGGAAGAGGAAAAGCTAGCGTATGCTTGCGTGTTTGTGTGTGTGTGCTTGCGTGTGTGTGTTCGTGAGTACATACGTGCTTGTACTTGAGTGTGCGTTCGAGAGTGTGTACATACGTCTTCGTCTCACCCCCCACCCCCACCCCACGCCCATCCCCCTACTCCCCCAAACCTCCCCTCCAACCTGAGGTTTACATTATTACACAATGAGATTTCAACTTGTTTCGAAATTTTGATTACGGGGAGGGAGGGGGGGAGAGGGGGGGAGGAAGAGGGAGGGATTAGGGGGAAGTAACTTAATTTCATAGAGATCTCTGCGCAAATAAAGGAGAGGGAGTGAGAATTAGTGAGAAAGAGAGAGAGAGAGCGAGAGAGAGAGAGAGAGAGAGAGAGAGAGAGAGAGAGAGAGAGAGAGAGAGAGAGAGAGAGAGAGAGAGAGAGAGAGAGAGAGAGAGAGAGAGAGAGAGAGAGAGAGAGAGAGAGAGAGAGAGAGAGAGGGGGGGAGGGAGAGAGAGAGAGAGAGAGAGAGAGAGAGAGAGAGAGAGAGAGAGAGAGAGAGAGAGAGAGAGAGAGAGAGAGAGAGAGAGAGAGAGAGAGAGAGAGAGAGAGAGAGAGAGAGAGAGAGAGAGAGAGAGAGAGAGAGAGAGAGAGAGAGAGAGAGAGAGAGAGAGAGTGAGAGAGTGAGAGAGAGAGAGAGAGAGTGAGAGAGAGAGAGAGAGAGAGAGAGAGAGAGAGAGAGAGAGAGAGAGAGAGAGAGAGAGAGAGAGAGAGAGAGAGAGAGAGAGAGAGAGAGAGAGAAAATGTAAATATCGGATCAAGACAGAAAGAAAGTCGAGAAAGAGGGAGGAGTAAATAGATAAAAGGGAAAAAGAGAAAACATAGTGAAAGAGGAAGAGAAAGAAGAAGAAAGAGGAAGACTAAAGACCTAAACGATATGGGAGATAAGGGAGAGGAGGAAAATAGGAATGAAATGAGAAGAGGGGAAGAAAGAGGGGGAAAGGAGGGTCGCAGGGGGGAGGGGGGAGGGGGGGGAGGAAAGCTCTCAGGTCAGAGTGCAACAGAGCAGGAAAATGGGATTATATCTTGGACGGAACAGATAAAAGGAAGGAGAGGAGGAATGGGAGAGAAAACGGAAAATCTGGAAGAGAACGGAGACTACGGGAGAAAACGGTAAATCTGAAGGAAAACGGGAAATACAAAATACGGAAGAAAACGGAGAGTGCTGAAGAAAACGGAGAATCTGGAGGAAAAAGATGGAGAACGGGGAATAAACAAGTGGAAGAACACGCAGAATACGAATAGTCGTAAATAATAATGTTAGAAAGGAAAAAATAATAACAACAATGATTATAATAGTAATTATAACAGTAATGATATCGACAATCTTATTGATGATAATGATAAAGGTAATGATGATAATAATCATGATATAATAATTATTGATGCTATCATAATTATTTGAAAGATAATGATAATATTGATGGTAATAGTAACAATGGTAAAGATAACAATGATAATGATAATGACGACGATGATGATCATAATGATTATAATGATAATATTACTTCTGCTACAATTACTACAATTACTACATATAATAACGATAATGATGATTATTTTATGAATAGCAGTGATAAGTTATAATGATAATATTGATATTATCATAAGTGACAACCATTTCAATAATGATAATGATGATAATGATTATGATAATGATAGTAACTATAATGATAACCAGAATAACAAAAATGATGATAGTCGTGATAAAGATGATGATAATGATAATGATGATGATAATGATAATAATAATAACGATAACAAAGATAAGGATGATTATGAT
>BOPN01001074.1:5000-7500 GCA_017312705.2 Penaeus japonicus
AATGACAGTAGTAATTATAATGACAGTAATAATGATAATAATAATAGGTAGGCTACGGTAAATGATAATGATAAATGAACATACTAGTTGTAATTGATAATATATATAATTGATAATGTTATCATCATAATGATGATGATGATAATAATAGTAATAATGATGATAATCATAATAATAATGATATCAAAAATGAGTATATGATTATATATGATTAAGAATTAAATCAACAATAATGAGGATAATGATAATGAGGATATTGATAATGACAATGATTAAAATAATAACTATGATAATTACAATGATAATGAGGATATAAATTATTACATTAATGAAAACAATGATAATGATGATAGTATATAATTTCAATAATAACAGTAACGATGATAATAATAGGAATGATAAGCAGTGATGAGAGTAATAAGGATGATAGAGCAATGATGATAATGATAACAATAATAATGATATAACAACAATGATAATAATGACGATAGTGATAATAATAATTAATGGGATAATAACAATAATGATATTGAGGTTGATAATAATAATAACAATAATAACGCAATTATTAATGGTAATAACAATAAGAATAATAACCATAACTATACAATAATTAAAAATGATAATGATAATAATGGAAATAGTAATAATAATGATATTAACAATAACAGTAATGAAAATTATAATAATGATAATGATAACAATGACAATGATAATCATAATACTAGCAATGATAGTAATATAAATAAATGAGAATAGTAATACCCACATTATAGAACAAAAATAGATATCTAAAAGGCATAAAAGTTTGACTAAATTCCAGTTTCATACATGATTAATACAAGAAATAAAAATAAAAAAGGATATATAAAATCAGAGAAAGTAAAACATTAAGAAAAATAGGAAAAATAAATGTAATGGAAACATACACATGAAACAGTCTATGAGATAAAGATAACGGATCACTCGCTTTCCTAACTTAACTTAACACGATATGTTTATTGCACACAGACTTGTAATTGATATGCTAATCTGTCTCTTTGTGCCAGATGAATAAAGAAGAATTTGCATATGCAGTGTGCTGGTCAGCAGTTACTCTGGAATTACACTTTCCGCTAAGTACTAAATTGTTAATCGTGTCAAGAACAAGAGAAGTGAAATAACACAATGAAATACGATCATAACTAAATTGTCAACCGTGTCAAGACAAGGGAAATGAGAGTCAGAATAAGAAATAAGAACGTAAAATCTGGATCCCTCCCCCCCCCCCATCCTTGTTTTCCGTCCCTCTTCCCTTCGCTTCTCGTCCTTCATTTGTTGGAGAAAGAAAGAAAAAAAGAAAAAGAAAAGAATCCCACATCACACGAAATCTCAGTCACTCTCCCAATTACCCAACGGATCGCGGCTTTTCTCCTGGGAACATCTCTTTAAGGAACACAATCCATTTAAAATCAATAAACGCCATTACCGCCGCTCTCACGACCCCCCGGACGCGTGTTTGGTGACCATTCAACAAAGGGCGCGGAAGCCTGAGACAAAAGCCCGCGAGTGTGATGACCCTGAAACAAAGGAATGGCGGCAAGCGCAATTGTTGTTGGCTCGACTTGAGTAGCCGTTGAAGAGACGCGCCGCGGTCGAGGTCATACATGATTTGAGTTCGCCTTTTGTTGAATCAAAAGGAAAAAAAGGAAAAAAAACGTATAAAGAGTATTGTGTGTGTATAAGGTGGCACTTCGGTGAGGGAATAGAGGGAAATGGAACGAGCAATCCTTAAGACGGCTGGAAATATAATCCGCTCGTGTTTACATTCGCTCTTTGAAACCAGGAGTTATTAGAGATTCAAAGAGGGAAAACTTTTGTGTGCGACTCTATGAATCTCGCTGCGTATCCTAACGTGCCATACAGCTATTGCATTTGTCGGAATAGATAGCAGTTATAGTAGTACTCTGTGTGTGTGTGTGTGTGTGTGTGTGTGTGTGTGTGTTTGTGTGTGTGTGTGTGTGTGTGTGTGTGATTGTATGTGTACGTGCGTATGTGTTTGTGAGAAAGTTTAGACTGTAAATGTGTGCATCTGTGTGTGTGTGGGTATACGGGTGTCCGTGCGTTTGTGTGAGTGTGTATTTGTGTTTGGGTGTAAGACACGCATATCTATACATACGTGCAAGCCAGAGCATATATACATCCATGTATACATATACACATTTCTGCATCAATCCATCCACAACCTCATGCACATACGCACGTCACCCACAACATCCACACATCCTTAAACACTCAGAAATATAGTTCCCCTCGCCGGAGCATCACCTACCCCTCACCCGCTCCCCTTCCCTTCATGCCGTTAGCGAGTGACAGAGAGGCAACTTGGTACCCGTTCCCCTTCACTTCCCCTGAGCGTGAGGGCAGTTACCAGAGGGGTCAGGGCGGGATGAGTGTTATCTTTGTCTTCATCTCCCAGGGACATTACAGCTGGTTGGAATGATCCGGGAGAGGGGGAAGG
>BOPN01001074.1:15000-27500 GCA_017312705.2 Penaeus japonicus
GAGAGAGAGAGAGAGGGAGAGAGAGAGGGAGAGAGAGGGAGAGGGAGAGCTGAGGGAAGGAGAGGGGAGGGAGAGAGGGGGAGGGAGGGGGGAGAGGGAGAGGGAGAGAGAGAGAGAGAGAGAGAGAGAGAGAGAGAGAGAGAGAGAGAGAGAGAGAGAGAGAGAGAGAGAGAGAGAGAGAGAGAGAGAGAGAGGGGGAGAGGGAGAGGGAGAGAGAGGAGAGAGGGAGAGGGAGAGAGAGAGGGAGAGGGAGAGAGAGAGGGGGAGAGAGGGAGGGAGGGAGAGGGGGAGAGGGAGAGGGAGAGAGGTAAGAAGGAGGGGAGGGAGAGGAGATGGAAGGGAGAGGGAGAGGAGAGGGAGAGGAGAGGGAGAGGGAGAGGGAGATTGAGAGGGAGAGGGAGAGAGAGAGAGGGAGAGGGAGAGGGAGTGGGGAGGGGAGGGAGTGGGAGAGGGAGAGGGAGAGATGGAAAGGAGGAGGGAGGGAGAGGAGAGATGGAAAGGGGGAGGAGGGAGAGGGAGAGGAGGGAAGAGAAGAGGGAGTGGGGAGAGGGAGAGGGAGGGAGATGGAGAGGGAGAGGGAGGAAGGGGGAATGGGAGGGAGAGGTAGTGGGAGAGGGAGAGGGAGAGGGAGAGGAGAGAGGGAGAGAGAGAGAGAGGGAGAGGGAGAGAGAGAGAGAGAGAGAGGGGGGGGGAGAGGGAGAGAGAGAGAGAGGGAGAGGAGAGGGAGAGAGAGAGAGAGAGAGAGGGAGAGAGAGAGAGAGAGGGAGTGGGAGAGGGAGTGGGAGGGAGGGAGTGGGAGAGGGAGAGGGAGAGATGGAAAGGAGGAGGGAGAGGGAGAGATGGAAAGGGGGAGGGAGAGGGAGAGGGAGAGGGAAGAAGAGGGAGTGGGAGAGGGAGGGAGATGGAGAGGGAGAGGGAGGAAGGGGGAATGGGAGGGAGAGGTAGTGGGAGAGGGAGAGGGAGAGGGAGAGAGAGGGAGTGGGAGAGGGAGAAGGAGAGGGAGAGAGAGGGGGTGGGAGAGGGAGAGGGAGGACGGGGGAGTGGGAGGGAGAGGGAGAGGGAGAGAGAGTGGGAGAGGGAGAGGGAGGAAGGTGGAGTGGGAGGGAGAGGGAGTGGGAGAGGGGGAGGGAGATGGAGAAGGAGAGGGAGTGGGAGAAGGAGAGGGAGAGGGATGAGGAGGAGGAGGGAGGATAGGTTGGAGTGAGTTAGAGAGTAGGGGAGGAGAGGGAAGGGTTAGGGAGTGCGTGAGTGAGGAGGAGGAGGATGGGAAGGAAGGGAAGGAGGAGCACGGCGGAAGAAGAATGGACGAAGGAAGAGGGGGAGGAGGGGATGACAGTGACGGAGCGAGGAGGATGAGAAAGGAGGGAAGAGTAGGAGGAGGAGGAAGGAGGGGAGAGGGGGGAGGAAGGAGAGGAGGAGAAAAAGGGAGGAGTAGGAGTAGGAGGAGAAGGAGGAAGGGAAAAAGGAGGAGAAAGAAGGAGGTGAAAGAGGGGGGAGAGGAGAAGGAAGGGGAAGGAAGCCACCGCTGCCCCCGATAATAGAAGGGAAGACAGATGGCGTTACAAATAACAGTGGCATAAATCTGCATTCCTCTCTCCAAAAATATAAAAGGGAAGAAGAAGGGAGAGGGAGAGAGAGCGAGAGAAATAGATAGATAGATAGATAGATAGATAGATAGATAGAGAGAGAGAGAGAGAGAGAGAGAGGAGAGAAAGAGAGAGAGAGAAAGAGTAATAGAGAGAAAGTGACAGAGAGTGTGAGAGAATGAGTGAAAGAGAGAGAGAGAGAGTGAAAAAAGAAAAGAAAAAAACTAGATCAAATAACAACAAACATTTTTAAAAAACGAAATTTTCTTTTTTTCCTCTCTGTAGTTCTTTCTCTCTCTTTTCTCTTTTTTTTCATTTTACTTACACATTACAAAAAAACAAAATAACTACCTTACATTAACACCACCCAGTTGCTTTCGTCACGGGGAGGTGAGGGAGGAGGTGAGGGGGATGGGGTGGGGGGGGGGGGGGGGGGGAGATAGAGTTAATCACTGTTGATGGACACTGGCGTCAAACTCATTAATTCAGTGATTGGTCAATAATCAGGGTTCATTAGCATTTAAGAGAGTGATTGCAGGAAAACGTTCCGAAACTGCATAGTGATTTTTCGTTTTTTTTCAATGTGTGTGTGTTTTTTTTTATATTGAGGGGGGGATTGCAAAGTTGCAAGCATACGTAGGTGGGGGGCGCAAAGTTGCAATAATAAGGATGGAAGGCGTATGATTACATTTGAATTTATTGTAAACTAAATACATGCATGTCTATCGATCTATCAATCAATATATCTATCTATCTATGTATCTATCTATCTATCTATCTATATATACATATATATATATACATATATATATATATATATATATATATATATATATATATATATATATATATATGTTGTGTGTGTGTGTGTGTGTGTGTGTGTGTGTGTGTGTGTGTGTGTGTGTGTGTGTGTGTGTGTGTGTGTGTGTGTGTGTGTGTATATGTATGCATATATATATATATATATATATATATATATATATATATATATATATATATATATATATATATATATATATATATATATATATATGGGTGGGTGGGTGGGTGTCAGTGTGTGTGTGTACGTAGCTTTGTGTTTGTATATATATGTAGGTGAGTGAGAATGAGAGATGGAAAAGAGAGGTTGTGGGAGATGAGTAGAGAGGAAGAAGTGGTATGAGAGAGAGAGAGAGAGAGAGAGAGAGAGAGAGAGAGAGAGAGAGAGAGAGAGAGAGAGAGAGAGAGAGAGAGAGAGAGAGAGAGAGAGAGAGAGAGAGAGAGAGAGAGAGAGAGAGAGAGAGAGAGAGAGAGAAAGAGAGAGAGAGAGAGAGAGAGAGAGAGAAAGAGACAAAGTGAGAGAGAGAGAGATAAAGAATGAGAAAAAAGAGAGAAAGTAAAAAAAAAAATACACAAGATACTGACAAAGACACAAAGACGAAAACAAAGGAAAGAGAAACAAAGCGAAAATCCAAAGGGGAAGAGACAAAAAGGGAGAGAGAGAGAGAGGGACAAGAACAGAACAAAAGAACAAGAATTCACGAGAGAAAAGAGAACAGATAACAACTGCGTCACTGATGAGATTAGGTAAAAAAGAGAGAGAGAGAGAGAGAGAGAGAGAGAGAGAGAGAGAGAGAGAGAGAGAGAGAGAGAGAGAGAGAGAGAGAGAGAGAGAGAGAGCACACAAAAAACAAAACACACGCACGAATAAATGTGGCAGGAGGAAAGAATTAATAAGGCAGGGCATCTGTGCCTTTGGGGAGTCTTTCTGGGAAGGGGAAAGAGGAGAAAGATAGGTGGGTGATGAAGCATGGTTGACGTAACTAGGTTATCGCGCGAGGGAAAGTGAGGGGAAAACAGTTACGTATTTTTTTCTAGGTTATTCATTAAGAGTACACATAAATATACACGTACGTTTACGTGGGGTATGGTTATTTGATTATATTTGATCAGAACGAGCAAGGAGGGTGAGGGAAGAGAGAGAGAGAGAGAGAGAGAGAGAGAGAGAGAGAGAGAGAGAGAGAGAGAGAGAGAGAGAGAGAGAGATGGTTCTCTTGTTTCTTATTAACGACCAAAATTAAACAAGAAATCATATATATCTTTGGCGAAAAGATTCAATATTCCTTGTTCTGTTCTTGCCTCTAACTTCCAAGAAAAGATTATTCTGGTATTACTGTTTCATTATTGCATTTCCAGGTGAAAGAGTAGCATTTACTTGTAACTGATAAGGTAGCAAGATAAATATAGTCAAAAGAGACGGTAAAGGAGGAACGGAGATGAGAGATAATCAAGTGTTTTCTTTTCATCGTTTTTTTTATCATTTATCTCATTTTTTATCACATTATTATTGTTGTTGTTATTGCTGGTGGAGGTGTTTTTTTACGATTCATTCGTTTGTTTGTTTTTAATTCCTTTTTTAATATCATTATGTTTATTATTATCTTTGTTGTTATCATTATATCATTATAATCATTATCGTTATCATTATTAATATGATTGATATGATACTAATATCACTATTGTTGTTGTTATAGGTATAATCTTCATCTATCACTGAATCATTATTATGATTATCATTATGATTATCGATTATTATCATCTTTATTATCAACCTCAAAGACTCAACCTCCTCCAACCTCAAAAAAAAAAAATTCAAACGTAACGGAATTCCATACCATGACGTCACAGACATCGTAGGTCTCCGGACGTACACGAAAACGTCGTATATAAGTATGGAGTTTATTCGTGACTACCGCAAATAGTTGGCTGTGTTTACTTACAAACAATTGTTATTTACACACGTGTCAGACGCAACAGTGTGTTGTTTACTCCCCAGGTTTACCTTTGACAGCGGCTTTTACGCGAATACAGTACACTGGTACAGTACATTCGGAACAGCGCTGCTAAATGTGAATTATGTAAAGTGAATTGCGTATTATACTTCTAATAGGATTTGATTCAGATGATCAAAGTCGAAAAATTATATATATGACATCTATTCGAAATTTAGGATCATTTTGGTGCGTAAAATAATGACGATAGTAAAAGTGGTGATAACTATTAGGGTTACAATACCAGGAATAAGAATTGTATTTATATTGATGATGATAATGATAACAGTTATGATCTTGATGATAGCATTATCATTATTATCATTATAATCATCAGTATTATTGTCATGATTATTGACATTACAATCATTCGCTATTAGATTGATAAATAAAATCATATGGAAATGCACTGTAGGTGTGTTGGTGGCAATGTTTTCATTTGTTTATGCTCAACCATCCATAAACAATGGAAGGTTTCGTATCGCATCGTATTGGATTCGTATCACTCAAGACCACACGCTAATCCACACACAACTACACTCCAATCCACACACAACCACACACCAATCCACACACAACCACACTCCAATCCACACACAACCACACTCCAATCCACACACAACCACATACCAATCCACACACAACCACACTCCAATCCACACACAACCACACACCAATCCACACTCCAATCCACACACAACCACACTCCAATCTACACACAACCACACCCCAATCCACACACAACCACACACCAATCCACACACAACCACACACCAATCCACACACAACTTTTGCCTCTCCTTCGCTACCGTTTTATTAGCATCCTCCTCGTTCCCTTTACTTAAAAACACCAAGTTTATTTCTTTATAACACGCCCGTTCTCCCCTGAGCTGTAATCCTTGATAATCCTCTTTATTAATCCTAAATTGTAATCGACGCAAGCTCCTTCCGCTGAGAGTCTTCGTCTTGGGAGAGGAGGAGACTCATGTGTCTGTTTTCTCTCTATATATTTTTTTTCTCTTTTTTTCTCTCTTTCTCTCTCTCTCTCTCTTTGTCTGTCTCTCTCTCTCTGTCTCTCTCTCTCTTTGTCTGTCTCTCTCTGTCTCTCTCTCTCTTTCTCTCTCTCTCTCTCTCTCTCTCTCTCTCTCTCTCTCTCTCTCTCTCTCTCTCTCTCTCTCTCTCTCTCTCTCTCTCTCACTCTCTCTCTCTCCCTCTTTCCTTCCTCCCCCTTCAGAGATGCCCTGCCCTTCCCCCCCCCCCTCCTCCCCACATCCTCATATATCCCTCCTCCCCCCGTAGAGACCCTCCCCTCCTCCACCCTCCTCCACCCTCCTCCACTCTCCTAAACCTTCCTCCACCCTCCATGAAGACCCTATCCCCCTCCCTTCTCCTCCTCCTCCTCCTCCTCCTCCCTCCTCCTCCTCCACCCTCCATGAAAGACCCTACCCCCCCTCCCTCCCTCCCTCCTCCTCCCCCCCCCCCTCCCTCCTCCTCCCCCTCCCTCCCTCCTCCTCCTCCTCCTCCTCCTCCCTCCTCCCTCCCTCCTCCTCCCTCCCCCCCCCCCTCCCTCCTCCTCCCCTCCTCCTCCTCCTCCTCCCCCTCCTCCTCCCTCCTCCCCTCCTCCTCCTCCCTCCTCCTCCCCCTCCTCCCCTCCTCCCCTCCTCCTCCTCCTCCTCCTCCTCCTCCTCCTCCTCCTCCTCCTCCTCCTCCTCTTCCTCCTCCTCCTCCTCCTCCTCCCCCTCCTCCTCTCACGTAAAAGTCGATTACTAATAATTAGAAGAATATCCAAGGAGATCACTTCGCCTTATTTTCTACAATTAACGACGGTATTAGTGGTGTCCGAGATAGATGGATGGCTCAGGGGGGAGGGAACAGGGAAGGAAGGAAGGAAGGAAGGAGAGGGAGGGAGGAAGGGAGGAAGGGAGAGGGGAGCGAGAGGAAAGGAAGGAAGAGGTGGGTGAGGGAGGAGGGAGAAGGAAAGAAAAGAGGTTGACGAGAGGGAGGGAAAGGAAGGAAGGGGGGGAGAGGGAGGGAGGAAGGGAAAGAAAGAGGGCGAGAGGGAGGGAAAGGAAGGAAGGGTGAGAGATCGAGGGAGGGAGGGACGGAGGTAGAGAGGGAGAGAAATAAATAAATGGAAAGAGAAAGAGTAAGAGAGAGATAGAGAGGGAGAGAGAGGAAGGGGGAAGGGAAGGAGGCAGGGAGGAAGAGAGAGAACGAGATAAATGAAAGGAGAAAGAGTGAGTGATAGATGGGCAGATAGGGAGGAAGGAAGAGGGTGAGAGGGAGGGAATGGAAGGAAGGTGAGAGAGGGAGGGAGAGGACGAGTGGGAAGGAAAGGAAGAAAGGGTGAGAGAGGGAGGGAGGAAGGGAGAGGGCGAGAGGGAGGGAAAGAAAGGAAGGTAGAGAGATAGAGGGAGGGAGGGAAATGAAGGATAGGGAGAGAGAAGGAGGGCGAGGGCGAGTGGGGAGGTGAGGAAGGAAGTGTGAGGGATATAGGAAGGAGAAAAAGTGAGAGACAGAGGGCGGTAGGGAGGAGAGGGAGAGAAAGAGGGACAAAGGGGGCAAAGGGAGAGATGGATGGCTCAGAGGAAAGAAGGAGAGGGAGACGGAGAAAGAGAAAGAGAGAGGAACAAAGAAAGAAGCAGAGGGAGGAAGGGAGGGAGAAAGAGAGAGAGATGGAGGGTGGGCGAACGAGAGAGATGGTGGGATGGCGAAAGAGAGAGGGAAGGAGGGAGGGAGAGAGATCGAGAAATTGAGAGAGACACACACAGAAAGAAAGAAAAGGATGGAAGAAGAAAAAGAGAGAGAAAAGAAATAGAAAACTACGACATGTAAAATAAACCAAAGAAAACAATAACGAAAACAAAAACAACAACCCTGATATACACTCGACAGACACTCCAAGAATCGAAAATGTTTATGTCAAGTTTTGTTTGAAAATATAATCAACCTTTTTCCCATTGATGTGAAATAATTCCTCAATATTTTCTTGATGGCTTACTATGACCTTGTCTGACCTTGCTCTCTGAGGCCTTGACCTCTGATCGATTCAATGTCCAATTCTCAACAATACGTATTTATTTTCATTATTGTTATTATTATCATTAAAATCATTATCATTAATATTATGATTGTTATTGTTATTGATAGTTCTATTATGATTATTGTAGTTATTACTATCATCATCATTGTTAATATCATCCTCGTTATCGTTATTATTATCATCACTATCATTATCAGTATTGTTATCATTATTGTCATTATCAATATAATTTTCATTATTATAATTATCATCATTATCATTATAATGTATATAATGTATAATGTATATTGTTATGTTATTATCATTTATATTAGTTTCATGATCATTACTCTCATCATAATTATCATCATTATTATCATTGTCATTATCATTATCTTAATAATCATTTGTTATTACCATCATTAGCATTATTACCAATATCATTAGCATTATTATCATTAAAAGCCGAGCTATCACTCTTACTTGGTCCAAAGCCTCAGCCATATCTAAATATGTTATTGGTTGTATTATATCACTATTATTGTTCTTATCTCCCCATTCTGTTTTCATTTTCGTTTATCGATTTATTTACTCATTTATCGATCAATTCATCTATCCATACATCTGTTTTCGAAAGGATATGAAGGAGATTTTTTTTTTTTTTTTTATTTTGTAATGTATAATGTATTATATTTCTCATATGTTCACGGCACTTAGTATTAATAATCTTGGCCACTGTAATCGTTTGACTTCATGTACGCTTTGTTAGCTTTTTTGAGTCATCTATCTCTTTCTCTCAGAGGAAAGAGAGAAAAAGAGGGGAGAGAGAGAGAGAGAGCGAGCGAAAGAGAGAGAGAGAGAGAGAGAGAGAGAGAGAGAGAGAGAGAGAGAGAGAGAGAGAGAGAGAGAGAGAGAGAGAGAGAGAGGGGGGGGGAGAGAAAAGAGAGAGAGAGAGGGAAAGAAAGAGAGAGAAACAAAGAGAGGGGGGAGAAAGAGAGATACATAGGAAAATAAAGAGAGTGAAAAAGGGAAATGGAAAAAGATGCCGGGTATGAGAAAGAGAGAGAGGGGAGAAAGAAGGGAAAATAATAACGAGAAAGAAAAATAAAAAGAGAAAAGAACGAGAGAAAGAGAGACGTAATCACGATGCCAGCATAGAGACCCCAGAGAGAGAGAGAGAGAGAGAGAGAGAGAGAGAGAGAGGGGGGGGGGGGGAGAGGGGGGGGGGGGGGGGGGAAGAGGGATCGCCCTAAAATGTGGTCGTTAGGAACGCGTTATCCACGGCCGGTGACCACGAATACCGGCCAATTGACGTCTTTGCCTTCATCATTAACTTGTTTGCGTAATGTGGAGATAAGAACGAAGCTCGCAGGGAGAGAGAGGGGGGGGGGGAGGATGGATGGAGAGAAAGGAAGGGATGGAGAGAGAGAGAAAGTGAGAGAGAGAGAGAGATTAAGAGAGACAGAGAGAGAAAGTGAGCGAAGAGAGAGAGAGATTAAGAAAGACAGAGAGAGAGAGAGAAAGTGAGCGGAGAGAGAGAGAGAAAGAGTGCGGAGAGAGCGAGAGATTAAGAGAGAGAGAGAGAGAAAGAGAGAGATTCAGAGAGAGAGAGAGAGAGAAAGTGAGCGGAGAGAGAGAGATTAAGAGATTCAGAGAGAGAGAGAGAGAGAAAGTGAGCGGAGAGAGAGAGAGATTAAGAGAGAGAGAGAGAGCGAGAGGCAAGGAAACAAAGGGAGAGAGACTCAACCATACAGAGAAGAGATAAAGGGATTAGGTATAAGTCCTAGCGTCCTATATGGCAGTTTCCATGTCAGAGAAGGAGGGTGAAAGGAAAGAAGAGAAGGGGAGGAAAGGAAGAGGAAGAGAGGGAAAGGGGAGGAGAGGAGGAGAAGGGATAGGAGGGGAGGAGAGGAGAAGAAGGAAGAGGAGGGGAGGAGAGGAGGCTGGAGGGCAGGTAAAGGAGAGAAAAGGGAGATGAGAGGATGATAGGAAGAGGAGAAGAGGAAGAAAGGAGGAGGGAATGGGAAAGAAAGAGGAGAGGAGGTAAGGAAAAGGAGGGAAGAGAAGGTGAGGAAAAGGAGAGGATGGAAGGAAGGCGATAAGAGGCTAAGGGGAGGAAAGGAAAAACAGAAGAGGGAAGGAATAGAAAGAAATGAGAAAGCAGAGGTGAAGAGGGAGTGGGGAAAGAAAGAAGAAAGGAAGAGGAAGCGAACGAGAGGGAGTGGGAGTGAAGGGAAACTGAAAGGGATGGAGATGGAGCGCGAGGGAGTGGTGGAGTAATTCCCCATCAAAAGAGTTGATGAGTAAGAAGTTATTGGAGTGCAGATTGGGAGGAAATGGAAGGGACACAAAGGAGGGCTCCATTACACGCCGCCAGGAAGGGAGGGGCTTCGTCGCCAGATTCCCTGCACGCGGAGGGAAGCGAGACTCGGCAAAGGAGCAAGGGAGGGCAGGAGAGGTGGGTGTGGAATGACGAGTACGGAGGCAGATCCTATGGAGGTGGATTGCGCGTTCTTTATTTAACTATCCATTAATAGATAGATAGATGGATAGATATATAGATAGATAAACAGATCTATATAGATATATACATAGATAGATAGTTAGACAGATAGATAGATAGATATGTGTGTGTAAATAGATAGATATATAGATAGATAGATAATCAGATTTATAGATACATACATAGATAGACAGTTAGACAGATAGATAGATAGGTAAATAGATAGATAGATATGTGTGTGTAAATAGATAGATAGATATATAAATAGATAGATAAACAGATTTATGGATACATATATAGATAGACAGTTAGACAGATAGATAGATAGGTAGGTAAATTGACAGAAAGATATGTGTGTGTATTTGCACATATAAACTCACATATCTTTTGACCGTTCATTCAGTCAATTACTCAATTTATCATTCTATCGACACGAGTTCAAGACCCCAGTTTCCTGAGGGCATGTGATCGATCCCAACGCTGCCACCATTCGTGAATTGTAAAGAGTTGCTTTTCTTGTTTAACGTTGGTCTGTATGTTTGTGGTAATGCAGTGGTGACTTCCTTCTTTGTCTTAACTATGTCTTTTTTATATTAGTAAGTCTAGATATGAAGAGGTGAGTTTAGAATAGAGATATATCTGTGCAATGGTTGATTAAATGAGGATGTGTATATATATATATAATATATATATATATATAATATATATATATATATATATATATATATATATATATATATATATATATATATATATATATATGTATATATATGTGTGTGTGTGTGTGTGTGTGTGTGTGTGGGTGTGTGTGTGTGTGTGTGTGTGTACACACACACACACACACATATATATATGTATATATATATATATATATATATATATATATATATATATATATATGTTCGTATGTATACATATATATATGAATATATAGAAAGTAGGTGCAGATGTACCCACATATGACTATAAATATCATCTCTTTATGTATATTTACATATTTCTATCTGTATTTGAATTACTAGCTACTATTTCCAGAAATAAAAGCAACAAGGCAGTAGGCCTATGCAAGGACAGATTGCAGGATCGTGCAATATCGAATAAAAAAAACAGATAAATGAAAAAAAGAAAAGAAATGAGAATTCCATGTTCACTTTAAAAGCACTTTTCATCAAACATTTTTGCTTGATCCAAATGTGAATGAAAGAATTTAATTGATTCGATATAAAGATAGAAAATAAAAATTTGAAATCCTGCACTCTTTGTGCCTGAAATACAGTCGGTCAAAGGTTAGATATGCTCAAATGGCCACGAATGAAATGGGTCACCTCTATGTACCGAACACCTGTATAAAACGGTGACCTGCATAAAATGGCCGGTTGGATAAAACGGTTATCCTTTTAAAAAACAGGCTGCACAAAACGAACCGGTTGCAAAGAACGATTACCTGCACAAAGTGACCAGTTACATGAAATGGCTCGTGTTTAAAGTGGCCACTTGCATAAAACGGTTACCTGCATAAAGTGACCGGCTGCACAAAACACCTTCTTAAAGTGGCTTATTGTATATCATGGTTATCTACATATATTAGCTAGTTGCATAAATCAGTTCCCGCTTAAAGTGGCCGATTTCGTAAAACGAACACCTGCATAAAAAGGTCAGTTGCATGATACATCATACGATAACATGAACATGTGATCTTGCACGAAATGGTATACCGTATTATTATTAGGTTACATTACACACAGAGATTGCATCTAAATTTCTTATATTGATCTATATCAATCCATAACAGCCTTTAACAGATTGCCACCCTTATGAAATAGACAAATTTAATAGCTTAGGAGGATAATGAAGGTAAAAGGTTGCCTTATTTATGATAATTCTAGTACGCAACATTTGACGATAGAGAAGCATATGATTCTAGCTATGCGGTTTATTTCTTGAAGGTGTTGTTAGCAAAGACCGTGTGCAGTATATATGTCTAAGTTGATACTGTGTTTGTGAGATCCGTGTGTGTGTGTGTGTGTGTTGTTTGCGTGTGTGTGTGTGTGTGTGTTCGTGTGTGTGTTTGTGTGTGTGTGTGTGTGTGTGTGTCCGTGTATGTGTGCGTGTTGTGTGTGTGTGTGTGTGTCCGTGTATGTGTGTGTGTGTGTGTGTGTGTCCGTGTATGTGTGCGTGTTGTGTGTGTGTGTGTGTCCGTGTATGTGTGTGTGTGCGTGTGTGTATGCTTATCATCTTGTGTGTGGAGTGCGAATAAGAATCCAAACAAACGCATCCGTACAGACGCGCATCATCGTTCGCCACAACAAACGACAACGCACGCAAGCGGGACGTCAAGAAAATAAAGCGAAATATATAGGAAACTCCATCCGGTCCGCATTCCTCACAAAGTCCCACAAATCCCGGCGCTGAGAGCTGGGCGTGAGGCCAGGCGAAGGGGGTAAGGGCCCTTGACTCGCCTAGTGGCCGAGGGGGACGGGGGCGGCGCGCCCTTGTCCCTGAAGAGCGTTATTAAATTATCATGGCCACAATCACACCAAGGACCTACTCCGGCACCCTCGCGGACCCGCTCACGGAGC
>BOPN01001074.1:45000-50000 GCA_017312705.2 Penaeus japonicus
TTTTTTTTTTTTTTTTTTTTTTTTAAGAAGAAGAGAGTGTTCCCAACCCGGCGTCTTCCCGTTGTTCGAAAATCTTGTGGGGAATTTGTGGCGTGTGGAATGGGGAAAAGGGAGAGAGGGGGGAGGGGGGAGAACAGCAGGGGAAGGGTGGATGAAGGGGATGATGAAGGGGGAGATGGAGAGAGGAGATGGAGGAAGGAGATGGAGGGAGGATGAGGGGGAGGGGAGAGAGAAGGGTGGAGGGGGAGATAGAGGGGAGGAGGGGAAACAGGAGGGGGAGAAAGAGGAGACGGAGGAGGTGTAAGATTAAGGGGAAGGGGACGAAGGAGCGTAGAGGGGAAATTAGGGAAGAGGGAGGAAGGGTAGAAAGAGGGGAGGGAAGGAGAGGATGAGGAGGAGAGGAGAAAGAGGAAGGAAGAGGGAGGACTGGGTGGAGGATTGTGGAGGGAAAGACCAAAGGAGGGGTGTGGGGAAGCAGGGGATAGGACCTTGAAGGAGGGATTGAGGGAAGAGAGGAGTAGGAATCGGGGAAATAGAACAGAGAAGGGAGAAAGGAAGGAGAGACAAGGCAAAAGGGGAAGGAGAAAGGAATGACAGACAAGGCAAAAGGGATGGAGAAAGGAAGGACAGACAAGGGAAACAGGAAAAGAGAAAGAGGCAGAGAAGATTAATAGGAATAGGAATGATATTGTTGTGAATTTGACCGTAATAAATTTCAGGTAATTGTGGTGACATAGTTCCCCTTATAGGATATAGACAATATATAATATGTTATCTAGAGTATTGACTTTACCTTTATTGTGCAGTCACGAACGACCACACGAAAAAACAGTCACGCATCAGTCAGCGCGTTTATAGTGATGTGTTTTTGTTTATGTGTCTATATATTCATGTGTGTATGATTGTGTGTGTGTACTTGTGTGTGTTTTATGTATTGGTGTGTTTGTGTACATGCTTTGTTTATTTGTTGTTGTTGTTTTGTGTGTGTGTGTGTGTGTGCTTTTGTTCTTCTATTGGCATATGTAAATACGAATATACATCTCACATTAACGATTAGATCAAGATATATCAATTCCCTGCAAGCACAATGCAACAAAGACATCCAACCAACACAAACAAACAAACAAACAAAAACAAAACAAAGACAAAGTAAGACCATAAAGCCTAGTTGGCCACACGCACAATATGTCCGAAAGAGAAGAACTTGTACACTTGTTCCTCTAACATTTCAAAAGCCCGGAAAAGTTCAACAAGAGGAAAGGGAAAAACAGGGGAAAAATGTGCAACTGGCTAGCAATTACACCCTGCAACAACATACTCAGACCACTTGCTTCGCTCAACCAACATTCGCATTATCCTACAGGTGCAATTATCGCTGTCAGAGAGGAGGGAAGGAGGAGGGGAGGGAGGGAGGGAGAGAGAGGAGGGAAGGAGGGAGGGAGGGAGGGAGGGAGAGGGAGGGAGGAAGGGAGGGAGGGAGGGAGGAGAGAGGAGGGAGGGAGGGAGGGAGGGAGCGAGGGAGGGAGGGAGGGAGGGAGGGAGGGAGAGAGAGAGAGAGAGAGAGGGGGGGGGAGAGAGAGAAAGAGAGAAACATACATTCATACATACACACATATACACACCTACATAAATATAAAGAGGATGGACGAGAATGACAAGGAGAGAAAAAGAACAAGAGAGTAAAGTCATACAGATTTACGAAATTACACCCCCGTGATAACTTCAAGAAGAAGAAGAGGGAGGAGAGAGAGAGAGAGAGAGAGAGAGAGAGAGAGAGAGAGAGAGAGAGAGAGAGAGAGAGAGAGTGTAGGGAGAAAGATGAGAGACAGAGAGACAGATAAATGAGTGAGTTTGAAAGAAAGATAGAAAGATATATAGATAGATAAATAGATAGATAGATAGAGAGAGAGATAAAGAGAGAGAGAGAGAGAGAGAGAGAGAGAGAGAGAGAAAGACGAAAAACTCTCGAATCTTTGAGTCGGAGAGGAGGAATAGGAAAATGAGAGAGGGGAGACGTGTGACGGAAGAGAAGGGCAGAGAGGGAAAGGGGAAGAGGGATGAATAGAAAGAAGAAGAAGGGACATACATAAAGAAGAGGGAACGGATGGAGTGAAGAAGGGAGATAAGTGAGAGGAGAGTGAGGGGAAGAGAAGACACTCATCGTCGCCATGGTAACCGAGAAAGCATATAATTCAGTAGCATTGATCTTTCTTCTTCTCTTCTTCCTTCTTCTTCTTCTTCTTCTTCTTCTTCTCTTTTTCCCTCTCTCTCTCTTTATCTATCTTTATATCCATCTATCTTTCTTACCTTCCCTTCTTCCATCTGTTACCTTGTTTTCTCCCTACCTCACTTTCCCTCCCTCCCTTCTCTTCACCCACCATCCCTCCCCTCCCTCCCTCCTTCCCTCCCTCCCTCCCCTCCCCTCCCTCCCACCATCTCTCCCTTCACTCCCTCCCTCCCTCCCTCCCTCCCCCCCCCCCCCCCCCCCTTTAATCCCTCGCCATCCCTCCCATGGCTGTTTGCACCCTTAGACCAAGGCACAATTAACCCTTTTCTCCAAAATTCCCCCAACGGTGACAATAACTTTTTTGGAAATTCACTTGACCTTATTTCATAGAAACGAGGGAAACAGAGGGTGAGAGAGAGAGAGAGAGAGAGAGAGAGAGAGTGAGAGAGAGAGAGAGAGAGAGAGAGAGAGAGAGAGAGAGAGAGAGTGAGAGAGAGAGTGAGAGTGAAAGAGAAAGAGAGAGAGGAAGAGAGAGAGAGAGAGAGAGAGAGAGAGAGAGAGAGAGAGAGAGAGAGAGAGAGAGAGAGAGAGAGAGAGAGAGAGAGAGAGAGAGAGAAGAAGAAGAAAGAGAGAGTGAGAGTGAAAGTGAGAGTGAGAGTGAACGTGAAAGTGAAAGTGAAAGTGAAAGTAAAAGTGAGAGAAAGAGAGAGAAAGAGAGAGAGAGAGAGAGAGAGAGAGAGAGAGAGAGAGAGAGAGAGAGAGAGAGAGAGAGAGAGAGAGAGTGAGAGTGAATGTGAAAGTGAAAGAAAAATTGAGAGAGAGAGAGAGAGAAAGAGAGAGAGAGAGAGAGAGAGAGAGAGAGAGAGAGAGAGAGAGAGAGAGAGAGAGAGAGAGAGAGAGAGAGAGAGAGAGAGAGAGTGAGAGAGAGAGAGAGGGAGAAGGGAGAGGAGAGAGAGAGAGAGAGAGAGAGAGAGAGAGAGAGAGAGAGAGAGAGAGAGAGAGAGAGAGAGAGAGAGAGAGAGAATGGGAGAAAAAGAATGAGAGAGAGAGAGAGAGAGAGAGAGAGAGAGAGAGAGAGAGAGAGAGAGAGAGAGAGAGAGAGAGAGAGAGAGAGAGAGAGAGAGAGAGAATGGGAGAAAGACAGAGAGAGAGGAGAGAAAAAAGAGAGAGAGGGAGAAAGACAAAAAAAATACACACGGCGCAGACAAAGACACAAAGACGAAAACAAAGAAACGGACACAAAGCGAAAAACCAAAAGGGGAAGAGACGAGTCGAAATAGATAGAGGAAAAAAAGAACAAACAGAAGAGAGACAGAGAGAAAACGAGACAAAGAGAAAGATATTTTTTTTAAAGGAGAAAGAGAAAAAAACAATTCGAAAGATAGAAAGAGAAATAACGAAAGAGAAATAAGATAAGAGAAGAAGAGGAGGAGAGATAGAGGAAGAACAAGAAATCTAACGAAATAGAAGAGAAGAGAAGAAGAGAAAGAAGAAGAGAGGAGAGGAAGAAAAAAAGAACGATCGAAAGAGAAGTAGGAGAGGATAGGAGAAAATGAGGAAGGGAAAGAGAACGAGCAAATATGAATCAGGAAAGGGGAGGAAGGAGAAGGAAAAGAGAAGCATGAGGGGAAAAGAGAGGAAAAGAGGAAGAGAGAGATAGAACGGGCGAAAGAAAAGTAGGAGAGGAGAGAAGAAAAAGAGGAAAACAGAAAGAGAAAGAGAAGCAGGAGAGGAGAAAAGAGAAAGAGGAAGAGAGAGAGAACGAGCGAAAGAGAAACAGGAGAGGAGAGGAGAGGAAGAGGAAGAGAGAGAGAACGAGCGAAAGAGAAGCAGGAGATGAGAATATAGAAAGAGGAAGAGAGAGAGAACGAGCGAAAGAGAAACAGGAGAGGAGAGGAGAGGAAGAGGAAGAGAGAGAGAACGAGCGAAAGAGAAGCAGGAGATGAGAATATAGAAAGAGGAAGAGAGAGAGAACGAACGAAAGAGAAACAGGAGAGGAGAATAGAGGAAGAGAAAGAGAGAGAGAGAGCGAGCGAAAGAAAAGCAGGAGAATAGAGGAAGAGAAAGAAATAGAGAATGGGCGAAAGAGACGCAGGAGATGAGAGGAGAGGAAGAGGAAGAAAGAGAGAACGAGCGAAAGAGAAAGAAATAGAGAACGAACGAAAGAGAAGCAGGAGAGGAGAATAGCGAAAGAGAAAGAACGAGAAAACAAGCGAAAGAAAAACAGGAGAATAGAGAAAGAGAAAGAGAAACAGAACGAGCCAAAGAGACGCAGAAGAGGAGAATAGAGAAAGAGGAGAGGAGAGAAGAGAAGAGAAGAGAAGAGGAGAGGAGAGGAGAGAGAACGAGCGAAATAGAAAGAAATAGAGAACGAACGAAAGAAACGCAGGAGAATAGAGAAAGAGAAAGAGAAATAGAACGAGCCAAAGAGACGCAGAAGAGGAGAATAGAGAAAGAGGAGAGGAGAGAAGAGAAGAGGAGAGGAGAGGAGAGGAGAGAAGAGAGAAGAGGAGAGGAGAGAAGAGAGAATAGAAGAGGAGAGGAGAGGAGAGAAGAGAAGAGGAGAAGAGAAGAGAGAAGAGGAGAGGAGAGGAAGAGCCCCCAGTCCACAGCACATTTGGTCTTGTTCCACATCAAAAACATGGGTCTGGAGCTGTCGACTGCAGCCGTACTTGTGTAATTATCCTGGATTTCATGCCTCTCTGGTTAGGCGAGGGGAGGCTGGGCGGCAGGGGACGGGGGGACGGGGGGAGGAGGGGGGGAGGGGAGGAGA
>BOPN01001074.1:55000-57500 GCA_017312705.2 Penaeus japonicus
AGGGTGATCCATTCCCGGCGACAAATTGCGACTTGCGAGATGCGAATAAACCCTCCAGAAAGCAAAGGAGGAGCGCGCCGGGGCCTTCCTCTCTCGCGAAGTCACTGAAGGCGCGCTCGAGGCCCCGCCCCTCCTGTCCTCCCCCTCCCCTCCCCTCCCCCGCGCCTGGGCCCCGCCGATAACTCTGCCCTCTGGTGGCGCGCGCCCGAACTAATCACGTCACAAGTGCAATATTATGGTGGAAAGTATTGAAATTTTCAGCGCGCTTCTCCGAGCATGTGACGCAATTTAACCGCGCCAAGCATATTAGTTTCGCTGCCGTAAACGGATTTCATTGGAAGAATTTCATCATGTGTGTGTATGTATGTGTGTGTACGCGTGTGTGTGTGTATATGTGTGTATGTGTACTTGTACGTGTATATGTGTATGTGTGATGTAGAGGAAAGGATTGAGAGAAAGAGAGAGAATAGGAGAGGGATAAGGTTAGACAAGGGAACCGGTTAATGCAATGAATCTCAGGGCCAACAGCTGAGCAACTACTCGACTCTCCCGAAAGTCGTCCTCAAGCGCCACTCTTACACTCAAGGTCGAGACACCGTTGCCTTTTCCCTCGACGGACCTTTATATATCGAATCACAGGTTCAGATTTGTCGATTTTAGCTTCATAAGCAAGGCTGGGGCAACACTGGCCGCGCGAATAAAAGCAAAATAGAATTTCCTCCTAAAGGGTAGGTAAAAAAAAAAAAAAAATGGGATTCACGATAAACAATGTAAAAGCAGCGTAGGTCTTTTGTTTTTAATATCAATTTTATTTTCTGACTTTGCGGATGCTTAACGGAAATTCATGAATGAATATATTATGATAAAAAAAACAGACAGTGGGAAAGAGAATGTGTGTAAACGTAAACAAGCAGAGAAATACATACACCTGTTGTGTGTGTGTGTGTGTGTGTGTGTGTGCGTGTGTGTGTGCGTGTGTGTGCGTGTGTGTATAGAACACTAACCATACAGACACGAATGGAACAGAAAAAAAAATAGATACAATGAACACGTAAATAGATACATCAGATCTATATGCAAAGTACATGGCGATTAAAAAGTAAGCTAAAAAAATCAGAATGACATAAGGGAAACATATTTGCAACAAGACTTAACAGACGTAGAATAGATAGACATAATAATACTCAACCAACCAGAGTAGAGAGATGGAGGGGGGAGGGGGAGTGGAAGGGGAAGTAGAGAAGGGAGGAGTGGGGGCGAAGGGAAGCAGAGAAGGGGGTAAGAGGGGAGTGGGGGTCGGAGGGAAACAGAGAAGGGAATAAGAGGTGAAGGGAGGAGAAGGGCGAAGGGAAGCAGAGAAGGGAATAAGAGGTTAAGGGAGGAAAGGGGGCGAAGGGAAGCAGAGAAGGGAATAAGAGGTGAAGGGAGGAGTGGGGGGCGAAGGGAAGCAGAGAAGGGGGTAAGAGGTGGAGGGTGGAGTGGGGGGCGAAGGGAAGCAGAGAAGGGAGGAGAGGGGGCGAAGGGAATCAGAGAAGGAAGTAAGAGGTTGAGGGAGGAAAGGGGGTGAAGGGAAGCAGAGAAGGGAGTAAGGGGTGGAGGGAGGAGAAGGGTGGAAGGGAATCAGCGAAGGGAGAAGAGGTGGTGGAAGGATAGGGGGTGAAGGGAAGCAGAGAAGGGAATAAGAGGTTAAGGGAGGAAAGGGGGGGAGGGGGAGGGAGGGGATGAGTCTTCTGCTCAGCTGGTGGCAACGCTCTCTCTGCACAGACCGTTCACTCTGTGTTTGTTTGTTGTTGTTTTCATGCTGCGTTTAGCAATGCTGTTGTTTACCTCTGTCTAATGCGCTGCTTGTTTAATGCACGAGCTGCTGGGGATTATTATTAAGATGAGATTAGTATATACGCACTTGTTATCATTATCAGTGGCCTGTCTGCCTCCCGTGATTTATTTATCGTGTGAGAGGAATGAGAGATAATATCAAAGTAAAATTATATTGCATTGATACTATTGCTATTATTATCATCGTTGTCTGTGGTGTTTTATTTTTCGTGTGACGATGGAAAGGAAAGATAAAAAGATAGAAAATAGAATTATACTGAATAGATACCGTTGTTTAATCGTAATGGACGGTTATGTCATTCAGTTCCTATTATCATTATTGTTATCGTTATTATCATCATTAAAACCATTATCAATATTTATCGATATTTATCATCATTTTAATTATAATTCGAATAACAAGACCAATAATTCACATCAAATCTCTTGCAACATCTCAATGTCAATTATTATTGTCTTTATTTATCATTAATATTCTTTGCGATCAATGTTGCAATGATTATTTTGATTATCATTGTGTTTTAAATCTTTATCTTACTAATGTGGTTATCCTCCTCATCGTTAGCATTATTATTATTATCTTTATTATCATTTCTATCGCTAGCTTCGATATCATCTTCAGTGATATCATTATCATTATCATTTTTATCACTATTATTAACAT
>BOPN01001074.1:62500-66528 GCA_017312705.2 Penaeus japonicus
TTCATATATTTGTATATGGATCTATTGCTGTAATTAATATCTTATATAAGCATAATATATAATTTTCACACACTCTCTCTCTTTCTCTCTTTTTGTTTCTCTCTCTCTGTCTCTATCTCTATCTCTCTCTTTGTCTGTCTCTCCCTCTCTCTCTCTCTTTTTCTCTGTCTCTTTCTCTTTCTCTCCGTCTCTCTATCTCTCTCTCTCCCTCTCCGCTCTCTCTCTCCCTTCCCTTTCTCTCTCTCACTCTCTCTCTCTCTTCTCTCTCTCTCTCTCTCTCTCTCGTCCTCTATCTCCCTCGATCTCTATCTATCTATTTCTCTTTCTCCCTCCCCCACTTTTCCTTCTTAAAAGAGAAAGATCTCATTGCATTGTCCCCCCTCCGCCTTCCCCCCCCCCTCCCCCTCTCCTCCGTCGGCGCAGCCCCGAGGCGTCGGAACTTACTCTCGTGGCAGCCATCACTCACCGGTCAAGGGCGGCGCTCTCTTTCCGCCTGCTTCTCTTGTTGTTGTTGTTTTGTTTTTTTTGTTGTTGTTTTTTCTTTTCTTTTCTTTTGTTGTTTTGAGTGTTTTGTGATTTTTTATATTGTTTTTATCTTATTGATTTTTTTTTCTCTTCTCTATTTTATTTCTTTTGTTTTCTTTTCTATTTTACGTTTTCTTATCTTTATTATTTTTATTTTTTTCTGTCCTGTTTTTTCTTGTGTTTTTATTATCATCTGTGTTCTATTCTGTCTCTTTACTTTTTGTTGTCTCTTTTCTGCTTCTCTTTCTGGATTCTCTTTCTCTCTTTTCTCTCTCCTACATCTTTCTTTTTTTTTTCCTCTTTTTCTTCTTTATCATTTCTATCTTTCTCTCTTTCCCCTTCTTTCTCACTTCTTCGTTTTTCTTCTCTTCTTTCTCTTTCCTCTCTTTCTTAGTTCCTTTCCCCTTCTTTCTCACTTCTTCGTTTTTCCTCTCTTCTTTCTCTTTCCTCTCTTTCTTAGTTCCTTTTTCCCATCTCCCCTCCTCCTCTCCCCTCTTCTCCCCTCACATCCTCCCCATCTTCCCTCCCCCCTCCCCCCCTCCCCATCTCCCCTCACCTATTCCCCATCTTATCTCACCCCTCTCTCCTCACCCCTCTTCTCCCACTCACCACCTCCCCTTCTCCTCCCCTCTTCTCCCCTCACCACCTCTCCTCTTCTCCCATCCCCATCTCCCCCTCCCTATCTCCCCATCTCCCCTCCCCCCTCTCCCCTCCAGGAAGTCAACGAGGAAGGATCTCAAGCTCATCTTTCAACATTGAAGGATTTATTTCATCAAGGAATCGCTTGCAAGAGAAATAAAATCCTGAGAGCTGCGGATTTTTTGTTTCAATGATGAATGGAAGGAGACTGCTATGTTCTCGCTTGCTCTCTCTTTTTCTCTTTATGTATGTATATATATATATATATATATATATATATATATATATACACACACACACACACACACACACACACACACACACACACACACACACACATATATATATATATATATATATATATATATATATATATATATATATATATATATATATATATATATCACCCATATATACATCTCTCTCTCTCTCCTCTCCTCTCCTCTATCTGTCTCTCACTCCTCAATTCGATTATTAGCCAGACGATCCCTAACCCCCTCCTTTTTACCTATTATTCCCTCTTCTCCTCTCCTACTCCTCCTCCTCCTCCTCCTCCACATCCTCCTCCTCCACATCCTCTTCCAGATCCTCCTCTACCTCCTCCTCCTCCTCCGCCACTTCCCTTGGCCAGCTTAAGACGTGTCGGTTGGGACGCTGGACAGAGTTCTTACGTCCTCTCTCTCTCTCTCTCTCTCTCTCTCTCTCTCTCTCTCTCTCTCTCTCTCTCTCTCTCTCTCTCTCTCTCTCTCTCTCTCTCTCTCTCTCTCTCTCTCTTCCACTCCCCCCTTTATCCACCCCTACACAGCCCACCCCCATCCCCACTCCCACCCCTTCCTCCACGCTCTCCGCCTCCAGCCCCACCCATATCTCCCCCAGCGCGCCCGCCCTGCCCTACCCCCGCATACGGCCCCTACCCCCACCGCCACCCCCACCCTCGCCTTGCCTCCACGATACCTCTGGCGACGCAGCCCCCGAAAAGAAGCGGCGCTGGCCATTGGAATCCCGAGGGCGGAATAATTTAATTACATCCCTTCGTCGTGAGGGACTCGGTGGGGGGTTGGGGGGGAGGGGGGAGAGGGAGGGGTGCTGGAGAAGGAAGGAGGAGGAGGGGAAGGATGAGTGAAGGTGTAGGGGAAAGGGAGTAGGAGATATGGGGGGCGGGGAGTAGAGGTGAGAGAGGCTGTGTGTGGGGGGGGGGGAGGGGGAGTCGGGAGGGGAGGGACGAGGGGATGGGATGAGGGGGGGAGTATAGGAAATGGGGAAGAGGGGGAGGGATAGGGGAGGAGTGAGAAGGATAGGGGAGGAGACGGATAGAGAGGAGAGAAGGCAAAGGGTAAGGGGATAGGGATGGCAAGATAGAGAATGGAGAAAAGGAAAGGGGGAAGGAGGGGAAAAGGGGGGGAATACGAGATCAACGCCTCCTCTGCCGTAAAAGACAAGTCAAAGGAAAAAAAAATATTGAACGATTACTGAACTATTGTGAAAGTGTGTGTGCAGAAGGGGAGGAGGGAGGGGGTAGGGGAGGATGAGATGTGGCGGGGGGGAGAGAGGGGGAGGGGGGAGAGGAGGGGTTGGGGTGGGGGGGGGAGGGAAGTAAGAAGGCATTGGGTATAGGGAAGTTGGATCTAAAAAGGAGGGAGGGAGGGAGGGGGGGAGTGAGGGGGCCATAGGGGGCCATAGGGGTTGGAGAAGATGAGGTGGGGAGAGGTAGTGGAAAGGGGAGGGGTGGGGGAGGGGGGAGGGAAGTTAGGAGGAAGTTAGTTGTCTTTCTGGCTGAAGTTTTGGTAGCAGGAGTAGTAGTGTTAGTAATAGTAATATAACCATTACTATTTATATCATCATCATTATCATTATTGTCATAATTATCATCATCATCATCATAATCATCATCATAACTATCATTATCATTATCGAAGTGTTTCCAGAGTTCATAAAGTCAGAAAGACAGAGAGGATTAGCATTAGAACATCTCCTTCTACCATTGCCACTAATTTTAAATCGGAGAAAAAGAAAAGTTTAAATGAAAAGAGGCGTGGATTCCCTAAGAGTTTGATTGTGAAAGGGACGAGTCTACGGTACATGATCTAGATGCTGGTGTTTATTATCATTATTATCATTATTATCATTATTATTATTATTATCATTATCATTATTATTATTATTATTATTATTATCATTATTATTATTAGTGTATAAGCTTCTCCACAGGATACGAGCACATGAAGATAAACACAAAATACAAAAGCACAAGATACAAAGTAACAAGGTAAAACACTGTTTATTTAAGACGCACTATGGGAAAAGAAAACACGAAAGATATTATAATTCGTCTTTTGTGATATGCCAAAACATCAATGAAGTGTAGGAGCAAGTTAAAGATACAACATCACAAATAGTGATACTAATTTAAACAAAGATAACAGTTACATGATGATAACATATAACTTATGTATCTTCAATCAAGTTAAAAATGATGAAACTTGGTAACTTGTATGATTCGTTAACAGCGTCTATGTTATACTGGGTTTATTTATCACGTTTTATAAAGAAAAAAAAAATGTTGTGGAATATTAGAGACGCATTTCATAATTATGAATTAAAATGTATTTACGTGAAACTTCTGGATATGATAATTTGTTACCGTTCCAAGCAATTAAGTAACGCTAAAAAGTTACGTACGCTTCTGTGTGTGTGTCTCTCCCTTTCTCTCTCTCTCGCTCTCTCTCTCTCTCTCTCTCTCTCTCTCTCTCTCTCTCTCTCTCTCTCTCTCTCTCTCTCTCTCTCTCTCTCTCTCTCTCTCTCTCTCTCTCTCTCTCTCTCTCTCTCTCTCTCTCTCTCTCTCTCTCTCTCTCTCTCTCTCTCTC
>BOPN01001074.1:121067-123567 GCA_017312705.2 Penaeus japonicus
GCGGTAATGCCATGATGGAACAATGTATAGCTAAGTTTGAGATGTGTTCTAAGAGACGAAGAGAAAAAGAAAGAAAAAATGAATAGATTAATAAAGATTTTAAAAGATACGGTGTTAGAAATAACCCGAGAGATGAAAAAGTGGGTCAGAGACGTTTCCCATAATTGCACTTTCCAGTTCATAGAAAAAGGTCAGTGAAATCTCAATAAAGTGCCTTAGGATAAGGATAAGCCAGATTTGCGGAGCAGATGCTTTGCCGGGCTTATATGCACTATGGCGAGCCCGCACTTGCCTCAGGATATTACTGCACTTGAAAAGAGGGGTCCTGAACTGAGAACTTCAACAACTGTGACAGAAGAATTTGAGATTTAAATAAAAAGTGGGCTATAATATGGATGGGTTTTCTGTCAAAAGAATTAGGTATAGTAATGTACCGTTCCTTGCTTTCACATGAGTAAATATAAATGTATATAGGAACGTTGTTCACTGATCAACCATAAAAATCTAACAGTAAAACCTTATATCAAAGAAATTATTCAAGTTCTACAAGTCCCTCAGCAAATCCTAGAGAATACCACGTGGTGTTTTGTCTTTTGCAGCAACCCCGAATCTCAGGTTTGCCTGGAGGGTTGGACGCAGCAATAACTGTAAACTTAAACAGTATTTATTTATCTAATGTTCTGTACAGTCTTTTTTTGGAGTTAATACATACTAAATTATATACAGGACATTCTGAGGGAGAACAAGAGTAGAATATTTTACACTTACAAAAACTTCAGCATATTTGGTAAACTAACATTGGTAATGAGAGATAGTAGCTACAGACCTAACGTATCATTTAACATATTACAATTCAAAATAGAGAATCCTCAAACTCATAATCTTAAATGTTGGTCCTAACTAGGGAGATCCTTACTGAGACACAAAGATGACGTAATATTTTATGTTCATATATAAATACAATTAATAAAACATTAAATAAGCTACGACCCGTTAAAACAGAGGTACTAAAACATCCCAGTTAGGACACGTGACTCCGTTTCCCCTGGATTATCTACATCATCCCTTCAATGACACAACAAGAACAGGCCCTCTAACACGAATATATCAAAGTGTTATCTCCACACCACTCAGGATAAATAAATAAAAATTCTTCCTCCTCTTGAGAAATCCACAGAAAGGCCTCCTCAGGACTCCAATCACGGAGGTAGATTAGGTAAGGACGTATCCATGAAGGGCGCCAAGGACTCGAGCTCAGGCCGTCTGAAGCGATAGCGGTTCGAAGGCGCCACCAAGTTCAGTTTTTCTATGTCTTTTTGATTGGCTACACGCAGGACCTCGACTTCCGGTGGCTTGTGGAAACTGTTCGGAGAGAGGGTTTGGGTCCTCAGTTAAAAGCATCTTAATGGAGATGAATCGGTGAGGTACTTGTGTTAGTTTTTTGTGTTGTGGTTCGGTAGGTGTTATGTTTGTGTGCGTGTGTTGTATTGTGTTGTGTTATATGATGTGTTATGTGTTGTATGTGTGGGTGTGGTTGGGTGAAGTCTGTCAATGTTTCTTCTTTTTGTTTGTTTGTTTGATTGTTTAGTTGTTTTTTTCTAATAAGGATATACAAAAAAAATAAAAGAGAGAGGAACAACCTTACCTATAGTCGCTGTAAGGGTATCCAATGACCATAACTTGGGTCTCGTAGAAGTAGAACCAGAACAAGCCCCTGTGCATGGCTCGAATATCTTGGTCCCAGACGCCCAGACACTGACAGAAAAGAGAGACGGTGTGTTAAGCATGTAAATGATCGGAAAAGGGGAATAGCATACATAACGGGGATCAAATAAATCACTGCGAAGAGGAAAGGGAGATCATTAAAAAGTGTGAGTATGAAATAGGATTTATAATTGGATTGTAAAAAAAAGTGTTCAAAATAATAGGAATAGGATTCATAAGCGGTCGACAAGAAAAATAAGGAAGTGAATACTAAAGTATATAAATAGGGATAAAATACACAAGTAGACTTTTTAAAACGAAATATTAATTAATTAATAGGAGTTTGGAAGCACAGGGGAATGATAAAATAAAGTGTAGAAAACAAAGAATATGGTAGACTTGACAAAACATGATTACAATGTAGCCTAAAAAGCATATAAACAGCGCATGCCTCCACCGTCGGTTGCAATCTACCCTTATCTCTCTATTAAGGTATTTACTTCCCTTTCTTAATCTACTCTCATCTACTCTTAATCTGCCCCCCAAAATCACAATAATTCACCCGAAACTAAACTTTAATATACCACAAATACATATCAATTTCCCAGTTGTTATACAGTCGATACCACTCTCAATCTATCCTCTTCTATCTCTGAATATATTTATAATCCATCCTCGTCAACCATATGCTACCCCAACCATCCACTCTTTACCACAAATCTACAAATTGTCCTATTGGAGGTCAAATAGGACAACCAGACGCCGTCTACGGAGCGAAGAGCAAAGAGGAGGTCCC
>BOPN01001074.1:131067-133567 GCA_017312705.2 Penaeus japonicus
AAAAAAAAAACTACGCATCATATCTATCTATTCACATGTCACCTGCTACTAATGGTATCTCATATCTTATTGCAACAGAATCGAGTTTATCTTATGACTTGATTAGCATTGCGAGAGTATCAAGAGTGCAAATACAAACCGTTTAAACTTCAGACTTCCATCCGTAGGTTTTAACACCATGATGTACAGTCCTGATGACAGAACCCAGGGCGAGAAAATGGCGGAGTCCTTCGTGTCCTCTTCGGTGGACGTCACGTTGACGACCTGATGGAGAGAGCTCACGAGGAGATACCTAGAGGATTACGGCGCTTCTCTCTCTCTATTTCTCTCTCTCTTTATATATATATATATATATATATATATATATATATATATATATATATATATATATATATATATATATATATATATATATATATATATATATATATATATATAACGTTATCTATATAATAATTAAAGATATGTAAGAACGCAAAAACATAATAATAACACATAAGTATATATGATCATTACTTAGATTATGCAACGGTTTCCTAAAACTCCCGGTGATTAAGACATAATACTGATCATGATAATTGATGCAATGAGAAATAATCGACCAGTAATCATCAAGGAGACATTATTGGTCAAGGGGATGGACCTCCCCCCCCCCCCCCCCCCCCCCCCCCCCCCCCCCCCCCGCCGTGGGCATTATCCTTGATAGAGTTTTCTGCCATGTGCCTGTCAAGGAGAAAGACTCAGTATCCTCCGCCTCTGTTAAGGGGTGAGGCGGAGAGGAATATCGCAGCAATTACTCCGCCGAGTTGTAAAACCTACTTCACGGACGGTTCTGTAGACCCCATTACCTGCACTGCAGGCGCCGGCTTTGCAACAAGGGGTGTAGCGAGAGCAATACGGATATCAGGCAATGCCTCCTCGCTTAGGCAGAGGCAGTCGCTATTATGGGAGCCCTAGCCCATGCTGCCTAGACGGACGGGCATGTTGTCATACATACAGACTCTAGGGCCGCCATTAACAGCCTGCAACATAGCAGGCCCCTTGATAACGGCTATCTTCTGAAAGCGATTCTCGCCATTGCTCAGAGAATCCTGGATCAGGGTGGACGCATTATCCTCAACTGGATTCCAAGCCATTATGATCTTAAAGAGAACGACCTATCTGACAGGTTGGCAGAGGAAGGCAGGAAGAAACCCTTGAGTGATCTTGTGGTGCATCCTAGCCGGGAACTGCTAAGGTGAAAAAAACGAAGGCTGCAGGGTAGGTCGGTGCCCTACAGCGACATAGAGAGGAAGCGAGAACCTCCCCCTCGGCCAGCTGGTCCTCAGACCTCACAGGCTATGAGTCATTGATCCTCTCTCCAAGAATAACAAGGTATGCCGAAGTCAGTCTTTACAGGTTGAGAATTTGTGCGTGGCAAATCATACCCACCCTGGGGCATGATGAGCGACGCTAGGAACATTGAGGCGCGCCGGACGCCACCTTATGGCACTATCTGATGGACTACGAGCACACTCGCTTCCCTCAGGCAGAGCCCACAACCGACAGCCGCTGGGCAGTCCGACCGCCACGGGAAGCATTCAATTATGATGATCAGATGAGTCGGTACTTCTAGCTGGCAGAGACCGGGCCGCCTCGTGCACAGAGCCCCGGTGGAGCGACGTCTTTGCAAATCTCTCTGAACTGAACTGAACTGAACCAGTACTCACTGTCGTGTCATCAACCGTGAGTAGTAGTTGATGGATTGATGACTTAACGTTGATGTTCATGGTAGCTTGATATGTAGCATTCGGGTTTCCTGAAATATGAGTATATTTTGCATTTATATATTTTTTTTCCTGTGGGCGTCATTCTTTTGTTTACATAACCAATTTGCTCCCTTTTATTTTTCTCTTCTCTCTCTATCTATCTATCTATCTCAATCTGTCTATCTATATATCTATTCATCTATCTATCGATCCATCTATCTATCTCATTTTTAATCTCTCTCTATCTAGCTACTATCTATCTCATTTTCATTTTCCTTCTCTATCACTCTTTCTATCGATCTATCTATCAATCTATCTAGTCTTTCTCTCTCTCTCTCTCTCTCTCTCTCTCTCTATATATATATATATATATATATATATATATATATATATATATATATATATATATATATATATATATATATATATATATGTGTGTGTGTGTGTGTGTGTGTGTGTGTGTGTGTGTGTGTGTGTGTGTGTATAATATATATATATATATATATATATATATATATATATATATATATATATATATATATATATATATATATATATATGTATATATATATATATATATATTATACATATATATATATATATATATATATATATATATATATATATATATATATATATATATATATATGTATATATATATATATATGTATAATATATATATATATATATATATATATATATATATATATATATATATTATACACACACACACACACACACACACACACATA
>BOPN01001074.1:138567-143567 GCA_017312705.2 Penaeus japonicus
CGAAGCACACGGGGTGAGGAGGTGGAAGCGCCGCCGTCGCCTCCGACAGAGTGTGGATGGCCGCCTCCACCTCCGGCGACGCCACCTGCTCGTCCTGTCTCACCAGCGGCGGATTGCTGAAGACCTTGCTGGGCTGACTGCCTGGGACGCCCGAGCTTACTCTCTGGGGCGGCCGCTCGTCCACCGCCGCCGCCGCCGCCTCCTCCTCCTCCTCCTCCAGGAAGAACGGCGGCTGGGTCTCATAGAGCTCTTCGGCCGGCTCTTGGTCCTGCTGGAATGGCCGCGTCTCCTCATACTGATCTTCCTCCTGGAACGATACTTCGGGTCTCGTCTGGAATTGTTGCTGCTCTCCCTGTGGGGGTAGAAACTGTTGCTGGTTCTGTCCCCGGATCTGCTGTCCAGGGAGGAACTGCTGCTGTCCCTGGCCCTGGAATTGCTGAGGAGGCCGGAATTGCCCTTGGGTTTGGGATGGGCGAGGCTCTTCAAACCTATCGCGATCCTGTTGCGGAGGTCGGAATTGCCCTTGGTTCTGGAACGGACGAGTCTCTTCAAACCTATCGCGATCCTGCTGTGGAGGTCGGAACTGCCCTTGGTTCTGGAATGGGCGTGTCTCTTCAAACCTATCGCGATCCTGTTGTGGAGGTCGGAACTGCCCTTGGTTCTGGAACGGACGAGTCTCTTCAAACCTGTCGCGATCCTGTTGTGGAGGTCGGAACTGCCCTTGGTTCTGGAATGGGCGTGTCTCTTCAAACCTGTCGCGATCCTGTTGTGGAGGTCGGAACTGTCCTTGGTTCTGGAACGGACGAGTCTCTTCAAACCTGTCGCGATCCTGGAATGTTGCCTGGGGACGTCCTTGATTCTGGAAGTCTTGGAATCCTTGGCCTTGGAAGTCCCCATTTCCCTGTGAGAACCGCTGATCAACATTCTGATTTTCGTCCGCTGCTTCAGACACGAGAACACGGTCCTGGAACCGTGGTGCGGTTCCCCTGACCCGATGAGGCCTGGGCAAGGGGCCAGGCGCGAAGGACTGCGCCTCTCCTCGCCGCTGCTGGAACAGAGACTGGTCGTCCTTCCGGCTCTGTCCTCGGGAGTGGTCCTGCGAATCAACCCTCTGCGGCATCGGCCTCCTTCGTCGCGTGGAGGAGCTGCCTTGACCTCCCCTGCGGCGCGTCGGGGCGGAGGAGGGCCTCTCTGTCTCTGGAGCAAACGTGGTCACGAACGCCTCGTCTTCATCGCGGAGACCCAACGTCGTCGTTATCTCCACCTCCTCCTCGTCCTTAACCACCGGCTGGGGAACCAACACGAGATTATATACATGTCATCTAGCATACAGTCATAGATGTTGCAACGAGGCTTATTTTTATCATATGTTTATGAAACATTTCTAAAAATATAAGAGAAATTATCAAAGGTCTCATTATATTTGCCAAAATATGCCAGTCACCATACCACATACTTTCTGTCAGGCGTGTCATCTGTAAATCACTGGTTATTGCAAGTCTCCATGCAATCGGCATAGCATTCAAGTCCTTCTTGTTAGTTAGTCGACAAGACAAGCAATAAATATTTTTATTCTGTACAGTATAATGTTAGTAAACATTTCTGCAGAGTCTATCTGTTTGAAGAGGCCAGTCCAAAGACACGATGCTTGTTCAGCAATTTATTTCCTATACATGCAACACTCTATGAGATCTCATAACAAACTATATAGTTCGTGATCTTATTTATGTACACATCATTAGATATTTTTTCTATCACAGTAAGCCAATGTTATAGTTATCTTATGCAAAGAACAGGAACTGATCACACAAAACTTGGGAAAAAAACAAATACAATGTTACAATGTTACAAGGGAATTTGGTGTTAATGGGAAAATTCAGTCATGAGCTAAAATCGGAAGTAAGAGATTTCCGTTGTAACAAGGAGAAGAAATGCACCGTTGTTCTGGTGAAGAAAATAAAGAAAACGAAGTAGTAGAAGAAAAAAAGGACTAAAAGTGTTTAATTGTCCCTCGGGAAGAGGAGGGCAGCTAATCACAGCTGTATAGACAAGGCACTAGTTGTCCTTTCTGCTACTCGCACCACCACCACCACCAGCCAATACCACCACCCGATACCACCACCACCATCACCACCGGACCACCGGACTGCTACTACCACCGCGCCCACGGGCTGAGGGGGTGAGGGGCGGGGTGGGGGTGCGCTCTCACCAGCGCCCTGTGAGCCATGCTGCTCCCATCACCGCCGCCGACAGCAGGCCCACCATCACGACCCTGGACAGAGAACCCACCGAGATCCCCGTGGTCGAGCTGCCGCCGGAGGTCATGGCGTCCTGCCACAGCTGCGAGTACTCGGTGTTGTTGGGCATCAGGCCCGAGAAGTCGATGGGCTTGAACAGGTCCAGGCGGTGGCTGCGGGGGAGGCACGTGCGGTTAGGGAACTCGGAGAGCTGCGAGGGAATGCTTAAACGCGTTCGTACATCCACGTATACACACGCGCACACAAATACAAACACAAACAAACAAACAAACACATACACATACACACACACACACACACACACACACACACACACACACACACACACACACACATATATATAAGGGCATATCAGAACTCGTTTGGCATTTCTCGGGGACTCACAAGTCTGGCTGGGGATAATCCGGGTCGTCCTTGGGCGCCGGGTACAGCGACTCGTAGACCTTGTCCTTGCCCTCGCCGTGGATGGCGTAGGCGTTCACGCGGGTCACGTTGGGAGGGAAGTACTCGGGGGGGATCAAGGCCGACCCCTTCCACATGCCCTGAGGGAGGAGACGGAGCTAGAGACGGAGGAGTCCGAGCGTTACCTACCGAGTCATCACGTTATGATCACACACGCAGACAAGGACACGATCATGCACGATTGACGATTGACTCACGTCCTCGTCCGTCGGCAATTCGGCGATGTAGTCGAGGGGCATGGAGTGCTTGATGGCGTTGCGTTCGCCCTTGAGCAGGAGGAGCAGGTGCTGGCCCCAGGGTCCGAGCTCCACCTCCAGGTACTCGTCGTTGTCGTTGAGGAAGAACATCTCCACCACTGCGAGAGGGAGAGGAAGGGCGTCGAGTAACGGCGGAGAGAAATGGAGAAGAGAATGAGAGTTTGAAGGCTGGCCGAAGGAGAACGGAAGTGAGCGACAAAGAAAGAAAGTAAAGGAGGTAAGTAAGGAGAGTAATGATGAAGAGAACTAGAAAAGAGAATAATTGGAGACGGAGAGGGATATGAGCAAGAGAACTAAGCAATAAAAAAAATGAAGACAGACCGAAGGAGACGACGAAGAGTATATCGAAAATAAAGGGGCAGCGGGCAATGGCCAAGAACAAGTAAAACCAAGGAAGGAAATAGCAGACGTGATGCAACAAAGGAAGTCTCACCTTCGTAGTCCCAGAGACCGTAGAAGGGCTGGCCAGAGGGTCCGTCGGGCTTGGTGTCATTGAAGAAGGGGGCGGTGACGTTCATCTCAACGCCAGCCTGCATGGTGCAAAAATAACGTCGATCATATTAATTCATACTTAGGAAATACAGCTCGTAGACGTACGCACCCACCATATATGGAAACGTATCCTAACATATTTTTCTTCAGGTACTTAGGGCTAAGAATTATGCCAATAAGCTATTCGTTTGCTCAAATAGTTAAAATCTTACCTCGAAGCCCTGAAGCATGATTTCGACCGGATGGTGACTCACGGGTACGCTGTTCCACTCTGTGTTGATGCTGTATCGGTAGATCCTGTGCGCGGAAATATGGGGAGATGATAAGAACCAGAGATTCAGCTATCTCTCTTTCTATACCTCGTAGGATAATGACCAAGTTCGTCTGTATAACTCTAGGTAAACCATCCTAACATTCCTTAATCAAACGCAAATATCCTTTCTTAATCAACAAATACCAATTCACTAACCCAGCCACTCAGTATCTGGCCTACTCACCCTTCCACAGAATCGAGCCAAAGTTGAGAAGATTCCTCGGGAAGATTAGGAAGAACCTGCGTGAAGTCGACCTCTTCGAAGAACCGGAGCGCGTGGCTGGGGAGGGAAAGGATTCTTGTTTATTTTCACCGAGGGAGAAGGACGCGTTTATTTTCACCGAGGGAGAGGGACTCGTTTTCATCAGAGGAAGGAGAAAATTAAAAGTTGACGCCAATGTTCTTTAACGAATAAGTAACATACATGATACATCCTATGAAGCAAGAGAAAAACTAACACTCTCATCTTCTCTTGGGAAAAGAAACCTATTTTCGAGAAAGGAAAGGAATTTCAGTGAAAAAATAATACCTCTAAGAACTAATAATCACTCCCTGTATATGTCCCGATAAAATGCTATTACGATCACCCCCTGTACAAAAGGTATAATTGCCGAGTCGTTACTCACAAGTCAGGCTTTGCGAGCGTTCCATCGGAGGGGAAGAGGCTCCAGTATTCTCGGTTTGGCTCCGATCCGTGTCGAGCGAAGGCATTGAACTTCGTTGCCTGTAAAATAGGGGGGGGGGGGTTATGGACATTAGGTTTATATTTGCAAAAGGAAAATCGGATACTGTATAATAAAAAAAATGTTCTAATTTCTAAAAATAGGAGAAAAAAAACAACAGTTTCGACAGATTACAGTTCACAGGGATACAGTATTCATATACTATAAAAATCATGAAGAACATGAAGTAGAAAGAATATAGATAACGCAAACCCTAGCAAATGCCCAGAAATCCTAGTTGAAATAATGAGAGAGGTGGATGGAATGCCTCAAGTTTCAGAATACATAAGTCTACCTCTTTTTTTTTATATATAAATTTCCCACCATCAGCAGACTCATTCTTAAAAATGTTCTTATTAAATATTTCACCCTATACTCGGCCGCTGATCCAGAACACCACCAAATTCAACCCAATTGGTCCCTGGACTACGAACTCACCTTTAAAAAAAAAAAAAAAAAAAAAAAAAAAAAATCACAATCCTCCAGAAAAAAGAAA
>BOPN01001074.1:153567-168567 GCA_017312705.2 Penaeus japonicus
GAGGAGGAGAAGGAGAGAAGCGAAGGCTCTCGTTTCACGCCGAAGACATAATGGCAGAAACTCTTACGCAGTGTGGGCGTGCATGGAGCCAAAACATCCCCGCAGAATCCATTTCCTCGAGTGTTATTTCCACGTAAATCAGCTCCTTGTATAGCTTTTTTTTCATTTCGGACATACATTCCATTTTTTTTTTTTTTTTTTTTTCATTACTGACCCTAAGCCTTCTACCAACTTTAACCTTTTTCCTCTACGTCAATATAAGTAGTATTGAATTGACATCTGCATTTGCAATAGTCAAACATTTTTCGAACTCTGCACCTTTGCCTTCCCATTACGTTTCATAAAACCATGTTATTTACAGCGCATTTCATAACCAGAACCTGTCCGTAACAAGTGTCATTCCTCCGTAAATATATATTCTTTTATGATTTGTGACTTAAGAACTTCCCAATAAAAGATAATCTTAGTATGGATAAGGAGACTTATGATAACATGGCGCCCGCCTCATAACAACGATAACAAAGAGAGATGACGATTGAAATCATTGTGATTCAGTGCGGCCACGACTCATAAATGGCCCGACCTCCGGCAGTGGGGTCGGGCCAGTGATGGCAGTGCGCAGAAAGTTCGAGACTTCTTGAACTTCGGTAGGAATCAGAGGTCGCAGACAGCAGCGTCATTTCAGGGGCAGGGGGAGGGGGGGCTGCAAAGGTGTATGTATATGAAAATGTATATGTATATATATATGTGTGTTCGTGTGTGTGTGTGTGTGTGTGTGTGTGTGTGTGTGTGTGTGTGTGTGTGTGTGTGTGTGTGTGTGTGTGTGTGTGTGTGTGTGTGTGTGTGTGTGTGCGCGCGCGCGCGCGTATGTGTTCATATATAGATATACAGTTAAATAGGGAGATAGATAGATCTTTGCACCTATGAGGGGGCAAGCCAGATCTGGTGTTCAAATGACGCCCTTTGATACAATGCTGGATCTTTGGAAATGACCCGACCCTACCCCCCCCCCCTTCTAAAAATGATAACACTAAAATTGAAGAAGTGAAAAACCCTCACAGGTTCGACAATAAAGTTGCATGCCGATGATAACAGGTATTAAGGTTCGGTAATGGCTATAAAGAAAAGAAGAAAATATATAAATAAAAAATATATAAAACTCGATTGCCAAGATTGACAAATAAAAGAAAAAAAAAAACATTTCATTCTTCCGGTGACAGTACGCAGGACAAGATCGGAGAAAATCAGTAAAATCAAAAAATAATAATAAGTGAAAAAAGGAATGCAGTTACATATAAGTTTGACTGTCAAGGGCAGGAGAAGTCATGGCGATTCGACCCGCGAGCTGTGATCCTACATGCGAAGGACGGCGTTGGAAAGACTGGTTTTCCTTTCAGGACATTACTGAAAGAGGGAGGAATGACCCCGAGCTCGTGTCCTTTAACTCTTTGTCTCCTACGCCTAGGTTGTGTAGGATCAGATTAGGAGGGGGGGCGGGGGGAGAGTGGGGAGGAATACAGAAAAGACTATGAGGGTGAGGGTTAAGGAGAGGGAGGGAGAGGGATGGAGGGATGGAGGGAGGGAGGAAGGGAGAGGGAGGGAGGGGGAAAGAGAGAGGGGGAAAGAGAGAAAGAGAGAGAGAGAGAGAGAGAGAGAGAGAGAGAGAGAGAGAGAGAGTGAGAGTGGGGGGAGGGGGGAGGGGGAGGGAGAAAATAAGAAAGAGAGAGAGACAGAGAGAGACAGAGAGAGAGAGAGAGAGAGAGAGAGAGAGAGAGAGAGAGAGAGAGAGAGAGAGAGAGATGAAATGAGAGAGGGAGGAAACAGTGTTCATGTTTACACAAACAACAATAGGCGTGTTCTTACTGATGCACGAAAATCTGGTACGAGACGCAATATTTTCTTTTAAAACAACAAAGATCAACAACTCTAGAAAACTCATACAACATCTGGATATATTCGTCTTTTATTGTTTTTAGGATATCTTTTCTATTTTACTGAAAATTAACTCAATAGACTTATCCAGGGCGAGCGTGTAGTGACTTAAGCAGCCGAGTTCATTATGTGGCGTCACATATAAGTTGTTGGGATTTAAAGTACACCTTTGAGGGACAAACGAAGAGGGGGGAAAGGGGAGGACAGGGAAGGAGAGGGAGATATGGGAGTGGGTGAAAGATAAGCAGACAGGGGGGAGGGAGATGGGCAGATAAATAGATGGGTGGGAGAGAGAGAGAGAGAGAGAGAGAGAGAGAGAGAGAGAGAGAGAGAGAGAGAGAGAGAGAGAGAGAGAGAGAGAGAGAGAGAGAGGGGGGGAAGAGAAAGAGAGAGAGAGAGACTTTTTTTGACTTTGACGAGTTTATTGAGACAAGTGAGAGAGAGAGAGAGAGAGAGAGACAAACAAAGGAAAATGAACGCGACTGGGCGCGCCGACCCACAGGTTTCCAGAATCACAATTTCCATATTACCTCATTTTACAAACATTTCCTCCTCGTTTCACCTCGCGTCACCTTCCCCCTCGACCACTTCCCCGCCACCCCTCAGACTCCCCTCCCCTTGCCTCCACGACCCCCTAAGACTCACCATCACACACCATAACATACCTTCAGGTTTCACTCCCCCCCCCCCCCCCCACCGTAGAATCCCCTAGAGTTCTTCTCTGCACCACAACAACCCTTCCCCTCCCTTCACAACTCCTAGATTCCCCCTTCCTCCCTCGCTCAACCCCTTAACCTCTTTCCTTCCTAAACCCCTCACTCTCATCCCCCTCCCTCCTTCCCTCTCACCTTCCCTCCCTCTCACCTTCCTTCCCACCTTCCTTCCCTCCCTCTCTCCCACCTTCCCTCCTTCCCTCTCACCTTCCCTCCCTCCCTTTCTCCCTCCCTCCCTCTCTCCCTCCACAATACCCAGACTCTCCCTTCCCCTCCTCTCTCCCTCAACCCCTCACACATCCCCTCAACCTCCCTCTCCCCACCCACAACCCCTCATCCCTCACCCCCTTCGTTGTCTCGAACCCTCACCTCGCACCATAATCTCTCTCCTCCCGCTCCAACCTCCCAACCCCACTTCTTGGTCCTCGGGCGGTTATACACCGGCGCGCATCTCCTCGAAACAGCCTCCGGCCGCCATCTTGAGGACCAGCTTGAGGTGCTTATTATTCTCGTCTTTAAGACTCGAGCGGTGACTAGGTTCAGTGGCGGCTCTGTCTCTCTGACACTCTCGCTTTTGCTTATATTGTTTCTCTTTCCCCCTCGCTCTCGCTCTCGCTCTCACTCTCACTCTCACTCTCACTCTCGCTCTCGCTCTCTCTCTCTCTCTCTCTCACTCTCTCTCTCCTTTCACTTTCTCTCTTTCTCCTTCTATCTCAGACAAAAAAAACGGTAAAAAAAATAAAAAAAAATAACCAACCCGGATGTATTGAAAGACTGAATCACAATAACTTATCACTTTTACCCAAACAAATCTCATTTCAAGAAAAAAAATATCTAATCAGGAAAATCCAATCCCAGTAACCCTACTGATTAGTGATTGATATGGATTTCTTCTCAGCCAATCATATTTATTCTCAGTCTTTGACAATCACTTTTCCTACTTCCTTCACGCCCAGAAATGCTTCTACACATCTGACCTTTGTTGACCTTGCCCAATGCACCAGAAGGGCAAGTGGTTGGGTCGCAAGGGAGGGGAGGGGTAAGGGGGTATGGTATTAGGGGGCGGGGAGAGAGGAGGGGGGCGGAGACAAGGGGAGAGGTAGGAAGGAGGGGGTGGGTGAGGGTAGCAGGGGGTGGGGGGACAGAATTCTTGATTTTTTTCAAACCTGTTTTTTTAAGTAAGACTCCTGCTTTTGTTTGTCTGTTTGAACTGTGTTTGTTTGACTTTTTTGTTGTTTCTTTAGTTGGTTTAAGTCGTATTATATGTACTCCTGGTTTGCTTATCTCCTTAATAATCTACTTATCTTCATTCAAATCAAACTTACGGATTTAAGTAATTTTATAGATACATTATCACTTTTTTATGAATACATAACAAGTCGACCATTAATATGATCGGATGGTTGAATAACATCGAACATTCACGTGATAAAAAGTGGTCGCTTGCTTCGGACCGGAATTTTCGTTAAAAAAAAAAGCAAATTCCAGAGTATCCCACATTATAAATATTTCTTTAAAAATCACCGTGTCATCCGTTTTTATTCTTATTCTTATTTTAATTCCCTTTCATCGTTAAGATTTCCTTTCCCGAGTATCTGGAATCTCTCGTATTTTTACTTTCAAGTCATGTCATTAGCTTTTTCCCTCAGTCATGATCACATAACAGGAAACCCTGAGACCTCTACTGTCCACCCGGTAGAATAATATCAAAACGAACGTTGCATGACGAAGATACGCCAGAGGGGTAAAATCACCCCCCCCCCCCCATTGGCTCCTAAGGCCATTTGACCGGTTAGACCAGATAGACAAAGCATATGATGGCCGGTATGAGGCCCTCCTCCTCTCCCCTGCCCCCTTCTTCTTCATCCCCATGGGGACCCCCCTCCCCCCCACTCCCCTCCCGCAATAGTCTCCTTTTCAGATTGTTTTCCTGAGTGTCGAGTTCGCTTCTATCGTTTCCTAGTATGTTTTCATATTCTTCTCTTCTCTCTCCTGGTTCTATTCTATCTTCTTTTTCTTACCCTTGGTCCCTTCTTTCTTTTACTTCTTCCTCCTCGTCATCTACATCCTCCTCCTTCATTTTGTTCCCATCCTCGACTATATATCTATTCCTCCTCATCCTTCTCCTCCATTTTCCTCTCCTATTCCTCCCTCTCCATTCCCTTCTTCTTACGCCGCCTACACACCACACAAACCAAGTCCCCAAACGTCAGAAATGCCCCACGTGTTCAACTCACAGCGGCCGATTTCATGCCCCGAAGTAAAGGACGGTAATATCTTTAATAATACGGCTTTAAGATAATTCTGTCAGCTTCTAAGTGCTAATTCTGTCAGCTTCTAAGTGCTGATTCTGGCAGCTTCTAAGTGCTGATTCTGGCAGCTTTTAAGTGCTGATTCTGGCAGCTTCTAAGTGCTGATTCTGTCAGCTTCTAAGTGCTGATTCTGGCAGCTTCTAAGTGCTAATTCTGTCAGCTTCTAAGTGCTGATTCTGGCATCTTCTAAGTGTGTTTGGGGACATGGGGAGAGTGCATGGTAAAGCTGAACGCGTAGACGGAGGGCGTGAGTAATGTGTAAATGTGTATGATTGGTTGTTTGGTCATTCGTGTTGAGTAAACGAGGTGGTTCTGTTTAATGAAGGGAGATTTCTTTCTTACTTTCTCTCTCGTTTTTTTTCTGTATCTGTCTCCTAGTCTCTCTGTCCAAATTTGCGTCTCTTTGTCTCTCAGTGTCTCTTTCTATCTGCCTATCTTTGTCTCTGTGTCTGACTCTCTCCGTGCAACACGTGCAAGCATGTGTATGTATGTGCGTGTATCCATGTATGTGCCTCCGTACGTGTATGCATGTATGTGTCTCCGTACGTGTAAGCATGTACGTGTATGCATGTACGTGTGCGCACGTCCGCATGTGTTTATGTTCGGCTTCCTTTCACCGGTCGTCAAACGGCAGAGGTCCTCAGCGTCACCGCGGGAGAATGTGTTTATACTCGGTGGTGACGCTGAGCTCGAGGTCCGGGACTGTTGATGTTCTTCTGGATATATTCCCCTTCGTTATTTTACTGGAATAGCAAATAAAGCGGTGTCGTAAGACATTACGTTTTTTTTCTTCTTCTTCTTTTTCGCTGTACTTAATGTACTTCACTTCGTTATAATCCAGTGGTGACGCATTACTTAACGTCTTTTTTTCTTTCTTTTTTTCTTTTTTGTGTCTCTTCAGAATGTATTTCACTCTGTTACGTTGCAGCGACAAACGAATAATTCAACGGCATGAGATACGACACGTCCTTTTCTGTCTCCAGAATATATTTCACTTTAATGCACTGTACACTCACATCCTCTTTTTATCATGTCATGTGTTCAGGTCATTTCCCTCTAGCCGTTATCGGTAAATTTGAAGTTTTTCCCTCTTTTATTCATTTATAACATTAATTTCCATTTCCGTTACCATTATTTTCAGTATCTTATCTTTTCGCCTTTTTTTTAATTCTCGCATCCGTGTCGCAGTGATGGCAGAAGCAGTTTCTCGAAAGAGCATGTTCTTGAGTGATAACAAAGGGTGTGTTTTTTTCTGTTTGTGAAGTGCTTTTGTGGGAAGAATGACGGACGGTTGGTGTTTTTTCTTTTCTTTTGAAGGTTAGAGTATATTTATCGATATTTGTCCTTTCTCTCTCTGTATGTCTGTATGTCTGTCTGTCTGTCTGTCTGTCTGTCTCTGCCTCTGCCTCGTTCGCTCTCGCTCTCGTTCTCTCTCTCTCTCTCTCTTTCTCTCTCTCTCTCTCTCTCTCTCTCTCTCTTTCTCTCTTTTTCTCTCTCTCTCTCTCTCTCTCTCTCTCTCTCTCTCTCTCTCTCCTTCTCTCTCTCTTCTTCTCTCTCTTCTTCTCTCTCTTCTTCTCCCTCTTCTTCTCCTTCTCCCCCTCCCTCTCCCCCCCTCCCTCTCCCTCTCTCTCGGCCGACATGTGTTGATAATATTCCGATAAGGGGATCACCTCCAACAAATATGTATAAAAAAAAATCATATAAAGAAATATATGATAAAAATTAAAATCTGAAACACACCGCCATGACGAAAGACATGGAGAGAGCAGGGTGTGGGGGTGTGGGGGCTCCTAAAAGTGAATGACGTCACTTTGAACAATCTATTCTTCTATTGCAACAGTCTTGTGTTACTAAAAGAAATACTGATAGCAACGATGAACCATCATGTTGACTTGTAGCCATTTTCCTTCGCTGTGATGCCCATTTTTTATCATATTGCTTCATATTCTTCCATTTGTTTTTCTTTTCTCTTTTTTTCTTCCATTTTCTTCCTTCTTATATTTTTTCTTATGTTATATCTCCGTATCTGTCTTCTCTGTTCTTTGGTTGATATAACTGTTTAATTCCATTTTTATTTTATCGTATTCCATTTTCATCTCTAACTCTCTCTCTCTCTCTCTCTCTCTCTCTCTCTTATTCCCCATTTTTCTTCCTCGTTATCCCTCTGCTGCCTCTTCCCTTTCTCTTCTATTTTTCTCTCAGTCCTTATTTGTTAAGTTTTCCTTTCTTACTTTCTCTCTTGGTTGTTACTGTCTCCGCTGTTCCTATTCCGATCTCTCCTTTCTCTCCCTTATTTCCTTCTTTTCATTGCGCTCTTGTTGTCTCTTCTCATTCTCCGTTTCTTCTATTTGTGTTGTCCATGTTTGCAAACTTTCTCTCGCCCTTACGTTCTCTTTCTCTCTTTCAGTGTCTGTCTCTCTCTCTCTTTCTCTTTCTCTTTCTCTGCCCCCCCCCCTCTCCCTCTCTCCCTATCTCTCTCTCTCTCTCTTTCCTTATCCCTCTCCCTCTCCCTCTCCCACTCCCACCCCCACCCCCACCCCCACTCCCACTCCCACTCCCACTCTCTCTCCCCACATTGGCTTTAACTACATAACACAAGTCAAAACAAGACAAAATAATTCGCTGTTTATCAAAAGATCAAATACGAAAAAAGGGACAAGAAATATGCAGATTCGGAGACCACTGATCTGGAACCATCTATGAAAACATCTTAAAAACATTTCCAATCAAAATACATTTAAAACAAAATTGAAAGAACATCTGAAATATTCCTATCAGGCGCTTGAACATCATGTCAATTACGGTATTTTAGCATTTGTGACATCAATATTTTGTTTTTTATTTTTCCGCTACCCATGTACTTGATATTGTCTACGTTTATGTTACATATTAATTCACAATGTAAATCGTATAATTGTAATAAAATATAATAATTGTAATCAATGGAATAGAGTGATTTGAATTTTAATTTGACTCTAAATTCCCCTTTCTTACATGCATTCCTTCCTGCCGAACATTTTTTTTCTATCCCTCTCTATACCGCTCCTTTTACTATCCTTATCTATACTTTCCCTTTTTCTAACGTGTCAAAATGTGGACAGACACACACACACACAAAACATCCTACACCCTACGCCGTCTGAGATCCTAAAGGCTATCTCACTTTCTCCCACATGCAAAACGCAGGACCTGTATACAAGCCTTGGCCCCAGGTTGACCCTAACCCCCCCCCCCCCTTTCTCTGTCCCTCCTACTAACACCTCTCCCCCTCCACTCCTCCCCGCCTCATCCTCTCCCCCTTCTTTCCCTCCGATTCTTAACCTTCCTCCTTCCCTCTTTCCTACCCCTCTCCCTCCACTCCTTCTTCTAACCCTCCCCCCCCCTCCAGGGTGCGTTCAACAGGTTCTACAGCAGACAGAAAGCAGGATGCGTTCGTTCGTTCGTTCATGCGCAAGTCTATATATTTTTTTTTTTTTTTTTTTTTTTGGGGGGGGGCAGGCGGGCTTTACCTTAGAATTTTGTTTTCCCCTTTAGCGCATTACATTTTGCTTTTCTTTTCTTAATCATCATCCTTTCTTTATTGTTCATATGATTAATTCGCAGCTTGAAAGTCTTACTTTTTACGTGTAAAGTGTAAAGCCGATAGTTGGCGCATAAACAAACAAACAAAAGAGAGAGAGAGAGAGCGAAACAAAAAACAAATGCGATCCTTTTACACACAAAAAAAACAAACTTGCGCCCATTTTTTTCTTCTTATGGAGAGACAGTAGTTCTCTTGTGCAGGTTTGGTATTTGAAGGGGAACCGGTGAAAGAGATGAGAACAGGATGAGAACACACACACACACACACACACACACACACACACACACACACACACACACACACACACACACACACACACACACACACACACACACACACACACACACACACATCACACACACACACACTGTCTGTCTAGCTGCCTCTGTCTGTGGTTTGGCTGGCTGCTTTTCCTTTTTTTATTAATCTCTCTCTCTCTCTATCTATCTATCTCTATCTCTATCTCTATCTCTATCTCTATCTCTATCTCTATCTCTCTCTCTCTCTCTCTCTCTCTCTCTCTCTCTCGCTCTCTCTCGCGCTCTCTCGCTCTCTCGTTCTATCTATCTATCGCTCTCTATCTTACTAACAAATTCCCTTTCCTCTCTTGCTCCCTCTACTAAAAGGAGGATGGGGGGAGGGGGGGTAAAGGTAAAGGACATTGGCCTGGGTCATTCATCTCTATTTCAATGATGCGAGGGATAACAATACATCTATCAGTCTGTCTTTATATATGTGTATCTATATGTATATATATATATATATATATATATATATATATATATATATATATGTATATATATATATAAATGTGTATATATGTACATATATACATACATATGTATATACAGTATATGTATATATGTACATATATACACATACCTGTATATGTATATATATATGTATATATACACATATATACATATATATACATATATATACACACATATATACATATAGATGTGTGTATATATATATATATGCACATATATACACACACATACTCTGAACCAACCATTTCCGGTCCATTCCTTGACCAATGAGACAAAGAACACGAGCCGGGCAGGAGAGAGAACCGAAGACCTCAACACTTTCCCTCTCTCCCTCTCCCTCTCGTGTGTGTGTGTGTGTGTGTGTGTGTGTGTGTGTGTGTGTGTGTGTGTGTGTGTGTGTGTGTGTGTGTGTGTGTGTGTGTGTGTGTGTGTGTTTCAACTTAAGTACTTTCTCTTTCTTTTATTTTTCCCATTTTTAATATCATCTCTCCGTCTTTCCACTTTCTCCTTGTTCTTAATTTATGTATGTATGAATGTACTTGCATGACTGTATGACTGGCATTGTCATTCTGATAATCTTTTCATCACATTTGCATACTTCTCTGCTTCCAGTCCACTCTCCCCTCTCATCTCTCTCTCTCTCTCTCTTTCTCACTCTCTCTCTTTCTCTTTCTCTCTCTCTCTCTCTCTCTCTCTCTCTCTCTCTCTCTCTCTCTCTCTCTCTCTCTCTCTCTCTCTCTCTCTTTCTTTGTCTCTCTCTTACTATCTCTATCTCTCACCATCTCTATCTCTCACTGTCTCTTTCCTCTTCCCCTGTGTATGTAAACGACCCGAAAGCTTTCATTCCGATCATGACATTTTGCCACAACAGAAATCTAGACACGAAACTCTACCATTTCGAAGGCTCCAAGTCTTGTCACTTCCTTTCCCATTAACTTCCCTTCAGTATCACCTATTCACGTCCTTCCCCGTAATTACCCCTCTTCGTTGATCCATTCATCAAGATTAACGATGCTAATTCCATACTGAACAACAGGAAAACAGTCCCCAATGTCAACAGATAGCATGATGTTGGGCGGAGCGAGTTTCGGGGTCATAGTGTCTATGCCTAAGCTTAGCGAAAGGAGAATAAAAACTGGACTTGGAGGACAATAGAAAGTGTGAGTGACTGGCAGTGTGTCTAAGGAAAAAAGGAGTCCATATAGAAAAAAAAGAGAGAAAAATAGCCACCGTATTATAGAAAAAAAGGAGAAAAGTCTCCGTATAATAAATGGGTTCGTGACGGTGTGAAAGGAGGGGATTAAAAATTGGAATTGAGGGAGGGAAAGGGGGGAGAGGATTCGATCGTCTTTTGTTAAAAATGGGATTAAACCCTTTTAAAAATTACCTCTGATCTCCTTTTTTTATCTTTAATCGTTTATTTCGTTAAAGGTGCGAAGTGGAACGACTATATCTACTATCGCGATAACAATAGATTTGCAATTAGGTATCATATCACACCTCTTACGTCACAGGGTTTTTATGACGTCACGGTTATTATTTCGTCACAATGGTAACGGTAAAAAAAAATTATAGATCTGCGCCATCACATTCAATAAAGGTTGTCATCATGTATATGACCCATTATACCAGTGACATAACAAGAGGCGCCCTTTTTGCCAATGAAAATGAGAGTAAAAACCCTTCTAGTAATTACTCGAAAGTACGTAACAGCCTCGAAGGTAAACGGTGACCTTGGGGAGCAAGATGAATGGGTAATCTGCTTGGTCATTTACCCATATAATCACCCCTAATGACATGGGCAAATGAGTTTTAGCATTGAGAGTCAGTCAGCGTTTCTGCTTGGGATAATCGTCCTGTTTAGGCAAAGACTTGTTATTGTTCTGCGGGTAAAAGGCCCTCGATATTCTGAATGGTTTTAAGGTCCCCTGGTTGATATTCTACTTGGTTGGGGGTTGCTTGTATTACTTTCTTTCTTTTTCTCTCTTTCTCTTTCTGTCTCTGTCTCTGTCTCTGTCTCTGTCTCTGTCTCTGTCTCTGTCTCTGTCTCTGTCTCTGTCTCTGTCTCTGTCTCTGTCTCTGTCTCTGTCTCTGTCTCTCTCGCTTTCGCTCTTGCTCTTGCTCTTACTCTCTTTCTCACTCTCACTCTCACTCTCGCTCTCCCATTTGTTTTTACTTGGACCTGTGCAAACAAATACAAGAAAACAACAAAAAATGTTTCTCTCCAACGCATGAACTCCGTCCTTGTCCTTCCGGTCATTTCAAAAGGGGAGGAGAGGGGACAGAGAGAGAAAGAGGGGGGGAGAGAGAGGGACACATACGCACGCATGAACGGGGTCACACACACACACACACACACACACACACACACACACACACACACACACACACACACACACACACACACACACACGCACAAGGTATACGCATTGTACTCTGAGACAAGACAGACAGGCAAGTACACAACTCTACAAGTTCGATGCTAAAAAAAATAAATATATAACAATGATAAAAAGCAGCGCCTCTCGAACGTGTCCAGCAAGTTTTATAAGTGACGTCTAAGAGTTCTAAGTGCAATGCTTCCTGTGAACGTCTTAAGAGGGAGAGAAGGCCATTGTTACGGCCTTTTTTTTTTTTTTTTTTTTTTGGTCTACAATGTAACTTAACAATAGTTGAACAAATTTCCCTTTTGTTTCGTTCATAAGAAAGTCTCATCAAGATAGGTATTTAAAAAGTGGATTTTGCTTATGCATGTTTTCTTCTGCAGTGATGTATATCACTTACGGTTTTCTAAAAAGATATATGCTCTAAACATTTTTTTTTTTCTTTTTAGAATCTGGTTCATTGGGGATAAACAGCAACCTTGAAGGTATGTTTGTTTCTTTGTTTTTATATATTAGTTCGCAATGCACCTTCTTTCCCCCTCGTTCTAGTTCTCCCTCCTTCTCTGACATTTTTTTAATGAGTGTTTTAACCTTAAGCTTCACTTCAAGTTCGGAATCTACGTTTTTTTATATACTTAACACTAACGGCAAAACGTCATGTGTGTTCCTTAATCGCAAGTCTTACAGTAAAAAGATATATGTATATTTTACAGTGTGTGAAAAATGTCCCCTTCCCTCCCTCATTCCCTCCCTTTCTCCCTGCTTCTATCCATCCCTTATTCCCTCCCTTCCTCCCTGCGTCCCTCCATCACTCATTCCCTCCCTTCCTCCCTGCGTCTCTCAATCACTCATTTCCTCCCTTCCTCCCTGCTTCCATGCTTTCCTCCATCCCTTCCTCCCTCATTCCTTCCCATCCTCCTTTCTTCCCTCCCTCCCTCATTCCCTCATTCCCTCCCTCCCTCATTCATCACCCCTGCTTTTTATATTGCTCTTATTTCTATTTTTTTCTGATCCGATTTTTAAAAATACATATTTTAAATCTAGACACGCAGTCTTAGGGACAACATGGTAGGATGATATCTGTATATTTACCAGAACATTGCTTTGAAATACTAAAAACTGACGGCAAAAAACAACTATCCTGAAATAAATACACACAAAAACACACACGTGTGTGTTTGTGTGTGTTTATTTCAGGAGTGCTCTCGTTATTCCATACTTTAGTGTATGTGTTATTTGTTCCTTAATCCTTCTCCATTTATCTAGTGTCGGGAATAGTGTACACACACACACACACACACACACACACACACACACACACACACACACACACACACACACACACACACACACACACACACACACACACACACACACACACACATGTGTATGTGTGTGTGTGTGTGTGTGCACCATTCCCGACACTAGATAAATGGAGAAGGAATAAGGAACAAAAAGGAAATACACTAAAGGATAGAATAACGAGAGCAATCACAATAACAGGTGTTTTTACAAGAGTCACAAAGGCAGTCTGATATTTCCGTAAACGTTTTGGGTTCTTTGCAACTTGCCCAATAACAGTGATTGTGTAATAATCGACTAAAAGTATTAAGTGTACAATGAAAAAAGTTTATATATGAGGAGCGATTTTTAAGCTGTTTTACACATAAATTCATAGAATATACGAGAGTATATATATACAAAAAGATAAAAAAGTAAATAACTTTGGGATTGAACAATATATAATAGTAATATACTGTAACAACAACAGTAATAACATAATAATAATAATAATAAAAGTGGTAACTATAATCATCACCATCACAATAATGATAATGATTATAAAATAATAATAATAACAATAACAATAAAATCAAGATGATAATAATAACAATGATGATAATATTAACAACATCAAAATCAAAGACTACTCTAGTCTCTTGTCCTGACAGAAAAGTAACTCGCCAACGCCCTTCCGATGCCCAAAACCCACGCCCAAACAGCGCCGCCCACTTGCACTGCTGCTATGGAAATGGCAAGATGTCATGGCAGTATCATGGAATATATAGATATACTATTATCATTGCTACGTTTCGACCATAGAGTTAATCTGCGTTGCTGTTTGACTAGTCTGATTTGTAGAGGACGTTACCTATTGCGATGTCAGTGAGTGCCACCCCAATATAAGCATCGTAGTTCATTTACATCGTGCTGTTTTATCAGTTGAAAATAACAGACGAATCAGTAATACAAGAGATAAAACAACGGATCAGTTTCGACAACGACATTCAAGTCTCAAAAAATTCCCCAACATCTACGAGACTAAGATTCCCAGTAACAAGAAGGAAACCGTGGACACTGACCTTCCTCCCATGGCTGCCGGACAGGTATGAAGTCCCTGTACTCGAGTCTGCAGTCACCAGGTGCACTCTTCGGCGGGACGGAAACTGTCGTACCGTTTTTGCGTAGACCAGCGGGTTGACAAGAATTTTGGTTGAGTTCATTTTTGAGTGTTTATGTTTTAGTGATAGTCTTTGTTTGTTTTGATGTCAGTTTTTTAAAATGTTTACCTGTTTATTTATTTATTTGTTTGTTCATTTATCTGTTTGTTTATTTATCGATCTCTTTAGTTAGATGTTAGTTTTGACATTTAGCGTTTAAGTGTTTCAATGAGTAAATGTATTGTATTTGATTCTCAAAAGTACAGAAAAGGTCTAGAACAGTTCTTCAAAATAAAAATAGTACGAATAATGTGTTGTGTACATATGAATGTCAATCGCTCTTACATCAAGCTATCATTGATATCAGGGGTTATATCCCTTCTTAGCTATGCAACGTTCCAAAACAACATAGAATACAATAAAATCTATTCATTAAGATTAATCTTCATGTTATAACACTGTAATGCCGCAATATATCCCATTATAAGGACGAAGCAAAGATGTGTTCTGACCTGAGGATCGGCCGCTGGTAGGACATCCAGACGTACGATGAAACCATATACTTGGACCAGCCATGCAAAGACCATGCAACTTAATCAAAGACAAACGCATACATAACCCATATATTATAATCCGTATCCCCGAAATAAAAAATACCTTTAGATATAAAAGTGTAATTAGAACGAAAAAAATTGAAGTATCTTGATCTGAAGAATTCCGTCAAACCCGATGAACTTCGTGTTACTTTCCTTGATTTGTTACTTATTGTAGATCAAGTTTATCAAAGCAGATTCCACAGACTCAGGCGCGAAAAACGACTAGTCACAACAAGACATAAGGGATTCAGGATGTGTGTGAGAAG
>BOPN01001074.1:181067-183567 GCA_017312705.2 Penaeus japonicus
ACCCAAATTTGCTAATTTGCATTCCAAATCACAGACGGTCCCCTTAACAACACCAAGCATGCAATAGACTAAGTATGTCAACTTCCATCATCAAAGAGATTTGAACATTTGCAAATATTAACATTTGCACATCTTTCTGCATGATGTGGCACAGACTTACAATATTCCTTTGTAATCTTGACAAGATTTCTCAGGGCCTCACATCCATGCACAGTAACCTTACATATTTTCTCATAAGTAGATAAATTGCAATCCAAAAATCAAAGTCTCAATTACAATAAGTCTTTCTCTTACCCAATTCTTTACACAAAAAAGTCTAGTATTACCTTCCCATACATTCCTGGCAACATTTGTCATTTGTGGAAGGGCAACTGTTGCTTCTGCTACAAAATCAACCTTTGTTACAGTACATTGACCTGATAATTCCACTTCAACAAAATATTCTACTTCATTGCAATAATCCTGCTGAACACACATCATCCAGTTAGAAATTTTTCCTGTAATATTGGCTGGACTGAGCTGAAGGTGGGGGAGGGTGGTGGAGAGGGGGCCCGGGAGGGTGCGAAGGAGGAGTCTGTGGTGGAGGAGTAGACCACTGTGCAGTGGAGTACTGGCTCTCGTACTGAGATCTATTGACGTACGTGGTTGGAGGAGGAACGGCAGGCGTCACATTTGAGTATGGTGGAGGTGGCACATTGGGATTGGGGGGCGGAGGGGCGGCCGGGTTTGGAGGATAAGTGTACTGGGGGGGCTGCGTGCTGTAGGCTGTGCTAAAGGAAGAGGAGTACGGTGGGGGTTGGGGGTGGTTAGGAGGAGGCTGAGAGTGAGCTGGGGGCGGACTGGTGAAGGAGTGAGTTGGGGGAGGATGTGTTGGGGGCATGTGAGGTGGAGGGTGAGGGGGCGTTGGATGCGATGGCCCAGAATGCTGGAAGGAGGAGTGCGTTGAGTGTTCCGGCTGGTCCTGTAGGGGGACTGTGATGAGGTTGGTCCTGGCTGTTGTCATCACAGGGATCACTGAGATGTGATGAGAGGAGGCCTGGTGGTTGCCGGCTGTTTGGTGAGACTGCCCATGATTGGAGCCAAACTGCCCTGAATTCTGGCGGGAGAACTGCGAACTGGAATATGAGTCCCTGTGTTCATAACCTTCCTTGCTGACCCTAGGGTCTGACATAGCCCTTGGGTCTTGTCTGATGTCTCCCCTCGGATCAGGTCTTGTGTCCCTGCCTTCACCTCTGGGATCTCTGTGGCTTAGACGCTCCTCCTTCAGCTCTTCCTTCGGGAGACCTGTTGCTCCAGGCACTTTCATGTGGCGGTGGTCTATGTGAGCCTGGGGAGATAAAAAGGTAATCAGGTAAAGACAAATCTAAATATAGTTCTATTCTACATATTCAGGTGCAAAACCCATGTAAAAAAAAGAGCAATAACCAAAATAAAACTCAACCAATGTTTTTTCTTATATTTCCTGTTACCAAAACAAGTTTTAAGAGTACCAGATATCTTTACAAACAAAAGAAATATTCATTCCTGAATCTTGCTTGATTATCAAAATCAAAAGTAATAAACATTCAAGGAAAGCTACTCACCTGGAGATCCCTTTGAGATAAATATGTGCGTTTGCAAACAGTTTTATTTATATTGTAGTTGCACATGAACACTGTCCCTAGGCCTATCTGCTCCACTCTGGCTACACGCTCTCCACATCTTGCACACACACGGTCTTCTCCACGGGCACACCATAGGCAGAATACATGCTTGCAGGGTATCTGTAAATTGCAATGGTGTCACTAAAAACACTGAAACTGGTGGCTACAGGTATAATCTATAAAAACAACACTGTCAGTATAATACTGAGTAATGAAGGATTATATAACATCCTTCATTCCAGGAGAAACGAGAGAAAAGAAATAAATAAAAGGGGCAAATAAATATAATTATATTTTTTTCAACTATAAACATTAACATAAATGCATGAAAAATATACCAGAAACATGGTAGGCTACATGAAAAAGCTACAGAAAAGAAAGAAGAAAAAGTACTCACCATTCTTCCATAGATGAGGATAGGCTTATTGCAGGTGTCACAGATGTGGATCCGGGGGGACAAGACCTTCTCGCCAATGAGGTTGACAGGATGGTCCCACGACAGCCGCAGCATGGGGGCGGGCGGCCCTCTGTCCAACGTGGTGAAAGTTGGAGCCTCAAGTGATGATATGTCACAATCTTGATCATCTGGGGTGAAGGTGAAAATGGGTTAATCTTGAAAAGGTGCAAATGGGTTTAATGATATTCCTATTTGACTTCAGTCCATGAAAATGATTTAAATTTACAAAAGAGATGCTTGAAGATCATGGCAACACATTCCCAAAGGTTTGCTGAACAAAGTGAACAATTAGAAGCCTCCCTCCCCCTACATGTCTCCATTCCTTTAGTTCGGATACATGGAATTTTACATTAAAAAGAGTTTTACTGATGTTTCTCATTATGCCTTGATGGAGTATCTG
>BOPN01001074.1:203567-206067 GCA_017312705.2 Penaeus japonicus
GTTTCCGCTGTGGCTCATCTGCTCTGTTGTTGGGTGTGTTGTTTGCTTGTTTGCTTATAATTTTATGAATATTTGTGTATGTATGTATATGTATATGTATATATATATATATATAATCAAACACCCCTCCACAGTATGTTGCAACAGGTGGGAGAGAAAGGAAGTCTGAAACATGTCTGTGTATGGTTTGTGATATTGCAAGATAAACCACCTTGTTGAACTTGTATTTCCCCTTCCACCTCCCCAACCTTGAAACTCTATCACAGTTTCACACTCCTAACCCATATCATGTAATCCCCCACTCTCTTACCTTTAGTTTCATTTCTTTTTATTTTATATTTCTTCCTTCTGTCCTTCTCTGTCTTTCTCTCTCCTCCTCTGTCTTTGTCTTTCCTTCTCTGTCTTTCTCTCTCCTTCTCTGTCTTTCTCTCTCCTTCTCTGTCTTTCTCTCTTCTTCTCTGTCTTTCTCTCTCCTTCTCTGTCTTTCTCTCTTCTTCTCTGTATTTGTCTCTCCTTGTCTGTCTTTGTCTCTTCTTCTCTGTCTTTGTCTTTCCTTCTCTGTCTTTCTCTCTCCTTCTCTGTCTTTCTCTCTCCTTCTCTGTCTTTCTCTCTCCTTCTCTGTCTTTCTCTCTCCTTCTCTGTCTTTCTCTCTTCTTCTCTGTATTTGTCTCTCCTTGTCTGTCTTTGTCTCTTCTTCTCTGTCTTTGTCTCTTCTTCTCTGTCTTTGTCTCTTCTTCTCTGTCTTTGTCTCTTCTTCTCTGTCTTTGTCTCTTCTTCTCTGTCTTTCTCTCTCTCTACTTCTCTGTCTTTCTCTCTTCTTCTCTGTATTTGTCTCTCCTTGTCTGTCTTTCTCTCTGTTTCTCTGTCTTTCTCTCTCTCTACTTCACTGTCTTTCTCTCTCTCTACTTCTCTGTCTTTCTCTCTCCTTCTTCTCTGTCTTTCTCTCTACTTCTCTGTCTTTCTCTCTACTTCTCTGTCTTTCTCTCTCCTTCTCTGTCTTTCTCTCTACTTTTCTGTCTTTCTCTCTGTTTCTCTGTCTTTCTTTCTCTCTACTTCTCTGTCTTTCTTTCTCCTTCTTTTGTCTTTCTCTCTCCTTCTCTGTCTTTCTCTCTACTTTACTGTCTTTCTCTCTAATTTTCTGTCTTTCTCTCTCTCTACTTCTCTGTCTTTCTCTCTACTTTTCTGTCTTTTTCTCTACTTCTCTGTCTTTCTCTCTCTCTACTTCACTGTCTTTCTCTCTCTCTACTTCTCTGTCTTTCTCTCTACTTTTCTGTCTTTTTCTCTACTTCTCTGTCTTTCTCTCTTCTTCTCTGTCTTTGTCTCTCCTTGTCTATCTTTGTCTCTCCTTGTCTGTCTTTCTCTCTCCTTCTCTGTCTTTCGCTCTACTTCTCTGTCTTTCTCTCTACTTCTCTGTCTTTCTTTCTCCTTCTCTGTCTTTATCTCTACTTCTCTGTCTTTCTTTCTCCTTCTCTGTCTTTATCTCTACTTCTCTGTCTTTCTTTCTACTTCTCTGTCTTTTTCTCTACTTCTCTGTCTTTCTCTCTCCTTCTCTGTCTTTCTCTCTACTTCTCTGTCTTTCTCTCTCCTTCTCTGTCTTTCTCTCTACTTCTCTGTCTTTCTCTCTCCTTCTCTGTCTTTCTCTCTACTTCTCTGTCTTTCTTTCTCCTTCTCTGTCTCTTTATCTACTTCTCTATCTTTCTCTCTACTTCTCTGTCTTTCTCTCTCCTTCTTTGTCTTTCTTTCTCCTTCTCTGTCTTTCTCTCTACTTCTCTGTCTTTCTTTCTCCTTCTCTGTCTTTCTCTCTACTTCTCTGTCTTTCTCTCTGTTTCTCTGTCTTTCTTTCTCTCTACTTCTCTGTCTTTCTCTCTCTCTAATTTTCTGTCTTTCTCTCTACTTTTCTGTCTTTTTCTCTACTTCTCTGTCTTTCTCTCTCCTTCTCTGTCTTTCTCTCTCCTTCTCTGTCTTTCTCTCTCCTTCTCTGTCTTTCTCTCTACTTCTCTGTCTTTCTCTCTACTTCTATGTCTTATTCTCTCTCTTCTCTCTCCCCTCTCTCCTCTCTCTCCTCTCTCTCCTCTCTCTCCTCTCTCTCCTCTCTCTCCTCTCTCTCCTCTCTCTCTCTCTCTCTCTCTCTCTCTCTCTCCTTCCTCTCTACTTCCCTCTGTCTTTCTCTCTACTTCTATCTTATTCTCTCTCTCTCTCTCCCCCTCTCTCCTCTCTCTCCTCTCTCTCCTCTCTCTCCTCTCTCTCCTCTCTCTCCTCTCTCTCCTCTCCTCTCTCTCTCTCTCTCTCTCTCTCTCTCTCTCTCTCTCTCTCTCTCTCTCTCTCTCTCTCTCTCTCTCTCTCCCTCTCTCCCTCTCTCCCTCTCTCCCTCTCTCCCTCTTCCCCTTTCTCCCTCTCACTCTCCCACTCTCCCTCTCTATCCCTCTCTCTGCCTCCCTCCCTCCCTCCCTCCCTCTTTCTGTGTGTTAAGAGACAAAAGTATCCTCTATCTGCTGGAATT
>BOPN01001074.1:228567-243567 GCA_017312705.2 Penaeus japonicus
TGTTATTTATGTGTACATTTTCCTTTTCATTTCTTTTTTTCTGTTTTCTTACTTTCTTCCCTACAACCGTCTCATTCCATTGGAAATTCATAATGCATGACTTCGAGGGTGAAAAGACATTTCCAAGACGAATAGAAAAATACAAAGCATGTAGAAAATTGATGTTGAGGGCGGGCAGGACTCGCGTCTGGCGGTGGCACTGTGAGGGCGAGTCAGGCGTGGCTGCTATATCTTGCAAGGTCACACTCTTTGAAGTTATACTTATTCCGTTCTTAGGACGAGAATAATTGGCAAAAATGGGATAGTTAGAAGGACGTATTAGATGGCATTTTTAAGGATGATTGGTAGAAATCATGTCACATGTCGCCAGCCATGATTGGGAAGCTACAGTAAGGCCAGCATTGTCCTGCAGACCCCGTGATGAGGAATGAGAAGAGAAAAAAAGGTTGAAGGTGACGTGCATGTTTGCAGATAAATTTAGACAAGATTTGACAATGTCGTCCTCAAGTTGGTGTAGGTAGGAGGGAAAGTCTCTCTCTCTCTCTCTCTCTCTCTCTCTCTCTCTCTCTCTCTCTCTCTTTCTCTCTTAGAGGGAGGCAGGGGAAAAGGGGGACCCTTCCCCTCCCTCCCTCTTTCTCTCTCCCCTTCCCCCTCCTTCTCCCTCTCCCTCTCCCTCTCCCTCTCCCTCTCCCTCTCCCCTTCCCCCTCCTTCTCCCTCTCTCCTTCCCCCACCTTCTCCCACTCTGTTTCTTGCACCACCCCCTAGGCGGATATAAACTATTAGTACATCCACCTAGGGCCATGCATTAGACATCGGGTGGGATTGAGAGAAGCCAGTTCCTCGACGTTTGCATGTTGACATAACCTGGGGCTCTCTTGGCTATTCATTGTTCATCGTGTTTGTTGGTTGTTGTTTTTCTTTTTTTTTCTCTCTCATTTCTCTTTTGTCTTTGTGTGTTTTTGTATTGCATTTGTCTCGCTGTGTGTTATCCATATATATATTTTTTTATTATTTTTAAGATGTTTTTTATAAGGAAGGTAGTATTGGGGGGGACTGTATTGGGGGGAGGGGGGTTGCGTTCATCACACAGGGAGAGGGTTTAAGGGCGGGGGATGGGGGTGGGGTGGGTGGGAGACGGGCATGGTTGCTATGCGGCGCCGCTCCCTTGGCAACGCATAGTGTGGTTCAGTCCTAGGGGGTTGGTTGGGTGGTTTGGTGAGTAGGGCGTTGGGGGGTATGGGTAAGGGATAGGGGTAGGGGAGGGGGGATGGAAAGTTACAGGAGCCAGTTCCTATCCCTTGCTCTACCTCCACCCCCACGCACCCTACACCCCTCATGTTTCTGCGTATGAGAAATCCCCATTTATAAATATCTCCCATGTTAGCTTCCCCTCCGACCCTCTAAAAGTGGGGAAATTGGCCCTCCCCCCCCTTCAGCACACCTCCCTTGGGTTGTGTGTAGACCGGAGGGAGTCAAAGGAGGAATCCTTAAAGGGTTACGTAATATACCTTAACCCCCCCCCTCCTCCTCCTCCTGCACACATAGTACCCTATAACCCCTTCTTGTTCGGATTCCGTTTCTCGTCCTAAGAAGCTCATTGCTCTATCTTATTGTCATGTATTATCATCATTTAGTATATTTTTTTATTATTGTCGTTTATCTTGTTCTCACATATACATTATTTATTCAACTTTATTACGTTTCTTTCGTTCACTCACCTTGATCAGCTGTTCACTTGCGGCGTGATGTTTGTTTACTCTCAACTTCACCGACTCTGCTTTCAACAACCTCTTTCTCGTTCTCTTTCTTTTTTTTTATTTTCTCTCTTTTCTTCGCCAATTCTGCTTTCAACTATCTCTCTCTCTCGTTCTCTCTTTCTTTCTTTTTCTTTCTTTTTCTTTCTTTTTCTTTCACTTTTCTCTCTCTCTCTCTCTCTCTCTCTCTCTCTCTCTCTCTCTCTCTCTCTCTCTCTCTCTCTCTCTCTCTCTCTCTCTCTCTCTCTCTCTCTCTCTCTCTTCCTCCTTTCTTCTTTCTCCCTTAAAGATATTATTATTATTATTATTGTTATCATCATCATCATCATCATTTTCTTTATTTACTTCTCCTTGACTGGCAGCGCCATCGCTTGTAACATGCCACCGCGATTGTTATTATTCGGGTCATTTCCCAAAGGGTGCTTACGTACATCGCCTTTCCATCCGTTGTAAAGGGGTATGCCTGTGATGCGGTCTTACGATTGTTGTTATTCCTGTCAGTTAGGAAAATGCGTGTTTCGTATGTTAACACGGCTGTTGGGATTTATCAAGATTTTGTCTCTTTATTAGAATGATTGTTGTTATTTTGCTGTGGTGGTTATTTTATAGAGATATGTAATGCATTCAGCATATTTGTGCTATTTTTGGCATTTGTTGTTCGTATGTTTGCAGTGAATTGTCATGATTATACGAGATATTTTTTCCATAAACTATTCATCTCTAAAAAAAATCAATCTACTTTACTCGTCTTATTTGCTTTGCGAGTCTCCGGAGAGCCTGTCCCGCCTTCTTCCAGTATTTTAGGGGGAACATTACATCCAATAGTGGCGCGCCTTGTTAGGTTTCTTGGACGTCTTCTGTGTGTTTTTTGAATGAGTTTTAGTTCTCTCTCTCTCTCTGTCTTTCTCTCTCTCTCTCTCTCTCTCTCTCTCTCTCTCTCTCTCTCTCTCTCTCTCTCTCTCTCTCTCTCTTTCCCTCTCTCTCTCTCTTCCCCCGCCCTCCCTCTCTTCTTCCCTCTTTCCCACCCTTCATCTTCCTCTCTGCTCCCGCGGTAACTTTCTCACGCACAGTGTCTCTCATGCATCAACCTTATTATTACTCTACCGAAAGTCGGGCAGAGTTTACCAGACGCGGATGCAGGTCGTAAGTCAGAGTAAGGTCAGTAAAGGTTATTTCTATTTAAGACGACATAAAAAGGAAAAGAAAGAGAGAGAGAGAAAGAGAAAGAATGAGAGAAAGGGAGAGAGAGAGAGAGAGAGAGAGAAAGAGAAAGAATGAGAGAAAGAGAGAGAGAGAGAGAGAAAGAGAAAGAATGAGAGAAAGGGAGAGAGAGAGGAGAAAAAAAGAGTTGGACAGAAATAGAAAGAGAGAGAGAGTATGTGTGTTATGTGTTTATGTGTATGCATGTCTATATCTGAGTATGTATGGACGAGAGTACGGCAGACAAACGAACAGGCACACACATAGAGAGGGAAGGCGAGAGAGAAAGGGAAAGAGAGAGAGAGAGAGAGAGCGAGAGCGAGAGAGAGAGAGAGAGAGAGGTGTACAGACAGACAGACCACAAGAAACAACGAACAACGAGTAAAGAAAGACAGAGAAGAGACACTGGCGCCAGGCATGACCGTCGCACGATGCAAATGGCGTTCGGGTGGGGATGGAAAAAATCATCTTCATATTCTTGCCCTTCCTTCGTCAACACGCACCCCCCCCCCCTCCCTCCCTCCCTCCCATTCCCCTTCTTCTACCCACGTCTGGGCTCTTGTTCGTTCTCTCTGTTTTTCTTTCTCTTTTTAATTTTCTCTTTGTTTCTTTCTTTCTTTTTCTCTCTCTTTCTTTGTTTCTTATCTCTCTTTCTTACTTTTTATTTATCTCGCCTTCTCTTTTTCTCGCTCTCTTTCACTCCTTCTTCTTCTTCTCCCCCTCCTTCTTCTTCTTCTTCTTCTCCTCCTCCTTCTTCTCCTCCTCCTCCTCCTCCTCCTTCTTCTTCTTCTTCTTCTTCTTTTTCCTCATCTCTCTCTTGCCCTTCTCCTCCTCCTCCTCCTCCTCCTCCTCCTCCTCCTCCACCTCTTCCAGTCCTTGGCTACTTAATAAAGGGTCAAAGGTCTCGCCAGTAATTATGTCTAGAAGTTGCTGTGCCTTGTTGGTTTGCGCGCATTGATGCTCACACACGAGTGTTTGGAGGCGCTCGTTCATGGAGGCGCTGACTTGGCTGTTTGCTAGTTCTCATGCTCTCTCTTCTTCTCTTTCTCCTCCTTCTTCTTCTTCTTCTTCTTCTTCTTCTTCTTCCTTCTCCTTCCCCTTCTCCGTCTTCTTCTTCCTCCTCCTCCTCCTTCTCCCTCTCCTTCTCCTTCTCCCTCTCCCTCTCCCTCTCCCTCTCCTTCTCCTCCTCCTCCTCCTCCTCCTCCTCCTCCTCCTCCTCCTCCTCCTCCTCCTCCTCCTCCTCCTCCTCTTCCTCTTCTTCCTCTTCTTCCTCCTCCTCCTTCCTTTCCTTCGCTCATTCTCCCTGCCGCTCCCCCATATTCTCTCTATTTGTTCTTCTCCATCTCTTTCTCTCTCTCCCTCTCTCACTTTCTCTCTCCCCTTCTCTCTTTTTCTATCTATCTATTCTCTCTTTATCTCTCACTCACTCACGTCTTCCCTGCCCCGTATGCTCGTCGCGGAACCTGTCGCGTGTTTACCAGCCAGCCGTACCTGTAATCCGGCGATTCGAACTCGGCATCCGTCCCGTGTTACCATATTTATATTAAGTCGATTCCCCCTCAAGCCCCTGGACTAGTTTTTTTGTTCTTATCTTTTCCTTTTAGATATCTTCGGTGGGAGGGAGGGAGGGAGGGTGGAGAGAGAGAGGTGGGGGGAGAAAGAGAGGGAGGGGGGAGGGGCAGAAAGAGAGAGAGAGAGGGGGGTGTTATATATTGCTTGATCCCTTCCTTCTGAGCTTAAGGAAGGAATTCACTCCGCGACAGAGACACAGGGGCGGCAGGTGGGAGTGTGCTTGGCAACAAAGAGGAGAAGGAGAAGATCAGAAAGGGAAAGGATGAAGAAGAGGAATACACATAGCAATGGGAGTAGTGACAACAGGGAAGGAAAATAAGAGTAAAGGAATATAACGTAAAGGAGAGAGAGTGAGAGAGAGTGAGTGAGTGAGTGAGTGAGTGAGAGAGAGAGAGAGAGAGAGAGAGAGAGAGAGAGAGAGTGAGTGAGAGAGTGAGTGAGTGAGTGAGTGAGCGAGCGAGCGAGCGAGCGAGCGAGAGAGAGAGAGAGAAAGAAAGAAAGAAAGAAAGAAAGAAAGAAAGAAAGAAAGAAAGAAAGAAAGAAAGAAAGAAAGAAAGAAAGAAAGAAAGAGAGAGAGAGAGAGAGAGAGAGAGAGAGAGAGAGAGAGAGAGAGAGAGAGAGAGAGAGAGAGAGAGAGAGAGAGAGAGAGAGAGAAAGAAGAAGAAAAAAAACAGAGTGGGCATGGCAAGAGAGCGAACAGTCGGAAATACCAAAGGAAGAATAAGAATGAGAGAAGCAGAAGACTAAAGGAATCGAGATGGGAGTGTTAGCGACAGGTCTTTCGACAAGTATGAGCGCAGAATTTTGAAATATTGCGCCACGTGTCCTAGGGCAGCGAGCAACAGCTGTTGATGCGAAGTGTTATATTTTCCTCGTCGTCCTGTGACATAAGTCAAGAGTCCCCGACACAGCTTGCTTGCACGGATGAGGAGAGGCGGAAAGTTAAATGACTGACGCGTCATTTCTCCGTCATTTTAGTAGCTCTAAAAACAGTTTTTTCGTCTCCACCAGACGAAAGGAACGTCGCATCCGTCATAAACATGAAGCCCTTTTGTTTCAGAGGAAGTTTACATGAGAAAGCCATCATGCATCACGTGGGTTCTAAATTTTGCCCCTGCAACTTTGTAGACCGAGCGAATACTTCATCCCACGAAGCGAAGACATGTAAACCTCGTGTATGTAAGGCATTCCAACGCCATGAAGTATTAAGGTACAGCAGAGGAGCTGGCGCCCCTCCACTTGCCCTCTGCGTTACTGCCAGATAAGAGTACTGGCCAGATGCACGAAACACATTAGATCCACGACCGTCAGTCACTCACAATATAAGGGGCGTTTTAAAATTAAGAAGCTGATGCTGAGATGGACTCCGACTCAACGGTTCAAAAACGTGGCCAGGCCCATGGCCAGATTGTGGCTCTCTTCCGGGCCAGAGTGCAGGCAGAGGAGCATTGGTGGTTGGTTGATTGGGTGGATGAAGTGCGAGGGAGAAGAGAGAGAGGAGAGAAAGTGAGAAGAGAGAAAGAGAGAAGAGAGAGAGAGAGAGAGGGGAGAGAAAGAGAGAAGAGAGAGAGGAGAGAAAGAGAGAAGTGAGAGAGGAGAGAAAGTGAGAAGGGAGAGAAGAGAAAGAGAGAAGAGAGAGAGGAGAGAAAGAGAGAAGGGGGGAGAGAGAAAGTAGTGCATACTCCTAACCGGAGCATTGTGCTCATGTTGCTACCCTCTCCCAAAGAAACATCAAAGTATTCCTAAAACTACGAGTACCGAGATTATGCAGTATCGCTACAAGATAGCGCTTTATCAACAGATAAAAAAACTATGGTCTGAACTTATCTATTTGGCAATACATAATAGGAAGACAGTAGTATCTACCTCCTCATGATTTAAGAAGCAGTAGCGTTTGCACTGACGATAGCCCCGGTGTGAAGTAGTCCCTTGCAATCCCCTCTGTTTCAACACCAGATCATCACTTACCCGTAGGTTGCCCTGTGTGTATTATACTCTCCCCCCCCCTCCTAAGCTTTAAGAAATAGTTATTTAAAAGGTTTGTAGTCGGAGCTGTTTTCTTTTCGTATGCGGTTTTGTCTGGCATCACCACCAAGGTCAACGCTATCTTCACGCCTGGTAACATGCAACCCGCAGGTCACAAGGTCGATCGCTGGCACTTGTGTAGTAGGATGGGAGAGGGGGGGGGGGGGGGGGGGGAGAGGGAGGGGGAAGGGGCAATGGCTGGCTGACCACAATTGAAGGCACTTGAGAACATTCGTTGGAGGTTATATAATAAACAACTCAAAAAAAAGAAGAAGAAAAACAGGTCGCCTATTTTGGGATATTGTGGTTCTTTTGCAAACTTTGGTGGGATTATTGAAGATTGTTTTTTTTTCTCTCTCTTTATTTATGGAAGCGATTATGATCCTTCTTCTCTCGTCAGAGTTCTCTCTCTCTCTCGTCAGAGTTCTCTCTCTCTCTCTCTCTCTCTCTCTCTCTCTCTCTCTCTCTCTCTCTCTCTCTCTCTCTCTCTCTCTCTCTCTCTCTCTCTCTTGGGCAATTTTTATCTATGTACATGGCATTTATTCACTTATTTATTCATTTACCGGCCATTCGTTGTTCATATCAGGTCCACTGTAATAAAGATTAAAACTTTTATAAGAAAATTCAGTTAGCCCTTGGTGATTAATTAAGCTCCTCTGGAACTATCTATATGTTAAGGTATGCACGCACGCACGCAATCCCTCCCCCCCTCCACCCTACACACACACACACACACACACACACACACACACACACACACACACACACATACACACACACACACACACACACACACACATACACACACACACACACATACACACACACACACACACACACACACACACACACACACACACACACACACACACACACACACACACACACACACACACACACACACACACACACACACACACACACACACACACACACACACACACACACACACACACACACACACACACACACACACACACGTACGGAAGTAGGACACAAACTGAAGAAAGTTGTCACAGAGCAACAGCGGTGTTTGAGACGTTTTACATATCTTGAGACTGTCGCTATCGGGGATCGAATGTCGGGGTGTGTCGGGATGTAGATGGGGGGGAGGGGAGGGGTCATTGGGTGCGGAGTGGATGGGGGGGAAGGTCACGGCTAAAACGTCCCAAGGTCACGGGCAAATTGTCTTCTCCCTTGCCCTCCTCTCCCTCTTCTTGTTCTCCGTTTCATTTTCTTTTTTTTCTTCTTCTTTTTCTTCTTTTTCCTCATATCTCCTCCTCCTTCACTTCGTCCTCATCCTCCTGCTCTCTATTCTCCTCCCTCTCCTCCCTCCTCCTCCCTCTCTTCCTCCCTCCTCCTCCCTCCTCCTTCCTCTCTTTCTCCCTCTCCTCCTCCCTCCTCCTTCCTCTCTTCCTCCCTCTTCCTCCTCCTCCCTCCCCCCCCCCCCTCCTCCCCTCCTCCTCCTCCTCCTCCCCCCCTCCTCCTCCTCCTCCTTCCCCCCTATCCCCACCACCTCCTCTTCCTCCTCCTCGTGGCTCTCCCCCTTCCTCCCTCTCCTCCTCTTCCCCTTCCCCTCTTCCTTCCCTCATCACCTAAGATGGGTGGAAGACGAATTGCCCGTGTCCTCAAGGAACTATCTATAATTGATGGGGGAGGTTGAGTGTGTGTGTAGGTTTGGGGTGGGCGTTGGAGGGTTATGTAACCTGCTACATGACGCAGTTTTGTTTAAGGTATTGTTTCGTGCTCTCTCTCTCTCTCTCTCTCTCTCTCTCTCTCTCTCTCTCTCTCTCTCTCTCTCTCTCTATATATATATATATATATATATATATATATATATATCACTCTCCTCTTTCTCTCTCTCTAGATGCTTGTCCGCTCGTACCTTCACGCATTCGTGCAATCATCCACAGATAATGGTTGATAACAGATATCGGCTTGTATAGATGCTAAATTTAGACGTTCACCCACATCCATTCAAATCATAGGTGCCTTGATCTAGAAAGAAACAAAACCACAGTCCTAGCAGAAGCTCTACGCCGAAGGAAACTCTTCTCTACATATGAAAACCGCCCCTCCGCCCACCCCGAGACTATGGCAACTAGGTAATGGCAGGTTTATAATGGCGACGAACGGGCCCGGACAAACCCTATACCCACGTGACAGCTGGTTCAGAGTCCCGATTGCGCGGAAACCAGCTGCTTGGCTAGCCTTCAGGAGACACGTGGCTCAAGTTAGAACATCAATGAGGCAACACCTTCGAAAGAACAGCCCTTACATGCCCAGTCACCAAGGAGTCACGTGAACACCCCCCTCCCCTCCTTCTCCCCCAAAAAAACAAGAACAAGAACACGCTCAGTCCGCAGAGTACCTACCTACACGAGACGAAGATATCTGGTCACGGCGAGAACACGTGGAACGAGCGAGCGCGCGAGAGGGAGACAAGGAGTAGAGGGAGAGGGAGAAGTGGAGGAAGACGAAGAGGTGGAAGGAAAGGGAGAGGGAAAAGTAGAGGAAGACGAAGAGGTGGAAGGAGAGGAAGACGAAGAGGTGGAAGGAGAGGGAGAGGGAAAAGTAGAGGAAGACGAAGAGGTGGAAGGAGAGGGAGAGGGAAAAGTAGAGGAAGACGAAGAGTTGGAAAGAGAGGCAGAAGGAAAAGTAGAGGAAGACGAAGAGGTGCAGGGAGAGGGAGAAGTAGAAGTAGAGGAAGACAAAGAGGTGGAGGGAGAGGGAGTAGAGGGAGAAGAAGAGGTGGAGGAGGAGGGAGAAGATGAGGGAGAGGAAAAGGGAAAGGAATAGGAAGAGGAAGAGGGGGAGAAAGGAGAAAAAAAAGCGATGAAAGCAGGAAGTAGAATGTGGGTAAGATATGGAAAAACGGATAGGATAAAAGCCACATAGTAAGTAGCGAGGCAAGTAAGAGGATGGGTAAGGAAACTGACTAGCAGACGGCAAGACAAGCGTCCAGACAGACAGACAATGAAATATAAATGCAGACTGACAGACAGAGAAAAATAAAATATGCAAACAAACGCTTAATTAAACGGATGGAATCACATCCATCCACTAGCGACTGTTTGCATATACCTAGACTATACAGCATTATAGCATATACCGAGCGAGTGCAAATCTTGCTACTCAGTCCAGTTGGCGAGTCGAGAGGCGAGGCAAAACATAAGGACAATAATTGGGGGGATTATCAAACAGTCGTTTTTTAAGGGTTAATGATGTTGCTATATGTCAGAGGAAAAGGAACGGGAGGGAAATATTTATAGGAGTTTAGATTATAGGGAAGTAAAATCGTTTCTATAATAGTGATAATAGGAAATTAAGCCCATTTCTATGATAATGACAATGCATGTGATTATTAATCTTGTATATATTAACCATCACATTTATACTAATGATATGCCGGTGTTATTACTATTGTTCTCAAGGACGAGAAAATGAACACAAAAGAAGAATTCCTTAAACAAAGGACTTTTTTTAGGGGGGATAGCGCAGGATAATAAAGCGTACATCCTGTATATCGTAACGCTTGGTATTAAGAAGAAAGCGGATAGGATAAGTAAAAAAATATTGTATGTGTGTTTGTACAGAAGGAAGGGAGCCTACGTATGGGGGATTTACATTTTAAAAGGGAAAAAAGTGACCTTACATACAAACATGCATTTAGTATGCTTATTTTGATAATAAATATGTATGTATGTGTGTTTGAATAAGAAATAATTACAAATAGTACGTAAAAGTCTCCCTCTCCCTCCCCCTCTCCCCCTCTCCTGGCACAGGAAAAGTTACCTTGTTACAAGTGAAACAATCTGAGGCCATGACCTCCACTTACCACATCCCTGGTCATGCTCTTCTCCTTTGCATGAACCGTCAGCCGGAATCAACGTCTCCCATAGTATGTTAGTGTGACTGTGACTTGTGTGTGTGTGTGTTTGTCTCTCTCTCTCCGATGGCGCGCTGGCTCCTCCCACAATCAGGTTATGTGTGTATGTGTGTGTGTGTGTGTGTATGTGTGTCTTGCGCCGGCGAACCTGGTGGTGCTCACTGCTTACTCGCTGTGTCGCTCGCAGTCTCAGAGATTCAGTCAGCCGGCTGTCGTCGTCGAAGGCGCACGTTCTCGGGGCCACGCTGCTGTAGCCACTCTTCCCTTCCAAGTTGATTATTCTCACCGTAACACAAGTTAGCATCGAGCCGAGCCAATCTACGCTTGTAGTTTTACGGAGAAAAGAGAGTGGATTTTCTTTTCTTGCTACTTCTCATATGCGACCACCTTTAGTTATGGATACCCGTCTTTTTTTTTCTCTCCTGTGTTTTATCAAGTGGAAAAAATCGTGCCAGTTCTAGAAATCTCTTGAGTGGGTGTTTCTCCTCGCCTTAGATTGGACAGAGAGAACCGTTCTGTTTGAGGTAAAGCCAAGGACCGCACTCATCGGCGTGTGACGGTTTTCCGACGTGTGTGTCTGTGTGTGTGTATATTCGTGGGTGTTTCTAGATACGTGGCTTGTTCTGGTGTCCGGTGTCTTTCTGGCTTGGAAAATCAGGGCCTACGAAAGACCGATATAGATATAGTTTTTTAGAGTCAATAAATGTGCGAAAAGTTCACACTTGTAAAGTTCTTGTTATGTTAGTTTTCTTGAAGGAAACTTGTACAATGATATCGTCAGGAAATTGTTCGATAATCCCAGGTACCTGACGTAGTGCACTAGATAATCCGTTTCGCTCTTCACTAGCAAATGACGTCCTATTTATTTATACGTATTATGCCATCCTTGCATTATTTTCATAGATGCCAACTTGCACGCGCTCTCTTGCAAGGTGTGACAAATAAGTGTGATCTTAAGTCCTTGAGAGCGGGCCAGGGAGGCAGGCAGGTGTTTCCAACTCCTGTTGACTGGCCTTATCTCTTCTTGAATTATTATTCATATTCCAATTAAAAGGTAGTGCTTGTAATGGAAAAAATGCATTGCTGTGAATCGCGGATCAGTGTTCTAATAGCATTATTACATTAAACATCCTAAAATAGCTTAGACGATTCCATCCTGTCACGTACATACGTTAATTATTATTATAAGAGGAAACGGAGGTTTTGACATTACCGAGAATAGCCCGCACGCGCTGGGAAACTGTCACTGGCACGGTGGCAGTGGGTGTATCTGAAACCACGATGCCAAAATTAGATACGGCAAGGTATGTCGGCTTTTCTCATAAAGTTCGTTGGCGCCATCAAGTGCGAGTAGTGCGCGAATTGTGAGCCGCTTGGCGCGAAGTGCCCGTAACTCGTTCATACATTTTATTTTCTCTTCTCATCCCTGCTTGGACGGAGCCCAATGAGCCGGATGCGAATTTCGGCGAAAACCTTCAGACTGTATGAACACGCCTTTGATATCCCTAAAATAAGAGCCACGCGTTCTGTAACGTAAACCGCCAAGCCTAAACGGTCGCAGACGTGGATACCGGTTAATTTTGGCAGGTGTTTTATACTCGGACGATTTTAATGACACGACCCACCTGTGCTCGGATTAGCAAGGGAGGCCAGCGAAGTGATCTCTATTTTTACGTCTTAATTGCATAAGATGGGATTGATTACCCTAGCGATTGTAGTCTCTTTTTTCTTTTTTTCTTTTTTAGTTACGTGTTGATTGTAGACCAGTAGTTGAGACTCGAAACTCGCGTGACTTGACTTTGGCAGGACGAGTTTGTAGGCCTATTTTCTGGGCGGATGCCACGCGCTAAACTACAATGGGCCGAGGGCGACGCGGGTGCCGAGGTGTGGCTGTAACCTGTTGCTTCCCGGCTCGTGGGTCTTCCTATCCCCTCGGGCGTGTCTGACCTGCCGTTCTACCGTTAGACACGAGCTTTAAGGATCCCCTTTGCCATTAGCCTTCTCGTTTTATCCTTTTTTTTCTCTAACAGTCGTTATCATTGTCTTATTAGGGTAAAGCCCCCCTCCCCTCCTCCTCCGATATTCTCGTTGGCTCAATATATTTCTCTTTTCACATTTTCTCTCTCGATTCTATCCCTCATTTTCTCTCCCATTCGGTCATGCTTTCCTTCCTTCCCTCCCCCTCCTCCCTGTGAGTCGCTTTCCTCTCTTTCCTTTTCTCTCTGTTGCTCTCCTTTCCTCCCTCCCGCACTCCCCCAGTCTGTTGACCTGTCCCCTTTAGTCTTCTTCCTCCCCTCTCACGTACACACGCAGACACACGCAGACACACGCAGACACACGCAGACACACGCAGACACACGCAGACACACGCAGACACACGCAGACACACGCAGACACACGCAGACACACACACACACACACACACACACACTCACTCACTCACTCACTCACTCACTCACTCACTCACTCACTCACTCACTCACTCACTCACATTCACATTCACATTCACACTCACACTCACACTCACACTCACACTCACACTCACACTCACACTCACACTCACACTCACACTCACACTCACTCTCACTCTCACTCTCACTCTCACTCTCACTCTCACTCTCACTCTCACTCTCACTCTCACTCTCACTCTCACTCTCACTCTCACTCTCTCACTCTCGACGTGATGAACGTATCGTACGGCAAGTCGAGAATGAGTCACGTGATCAGATTAATCACACTTGGTAAAGGGAGAATGACATAACGTAATGTGAAGGGGCAGGGTGGAGGGGAGGGGGAGGAGGTAATCGCTCGTAACCTTGAAACTTTTGAGAGGCGCCACGTGCGTGCGTCTGCTAGGGGTAGGGGGGGGGTAGGGTAGAGGGAAGAGGGTAGAGGAGAGGGTATGGGAGGACGTAGGAAGAATTGAATTACACGGCCAAGGACGTTTAGTGTATTTTTTTTGGGGGGGGAGGGGGTTAATTTTGAATGGGTTTCGATTGCATTCGTTCCTTTACGCTTAATTAGAATGGATTTGTTATTGGTATTGGCTTGGGAATGTGATTCAAGTTGGAGTTACCTAGTAAGTCTTATAGGAAACTTACCACTAGATTTTTTATCATTGTCTATTTCTATCACTTAGTTTAGATTTGGGACTAAGCTTAGGACGATCTAGTACCACAGATGTGTGTATATATAACTTTTAAATGAAGGTAAAAATAGTTCCAGTCCAGACAGATGTTAACCACGCAACAGGTGTTCTGTAAGTTTGATAGTGTGTGCACTTTTAACCAAGGCCTGGTGGACGTATACACATTATTGTGGCTGTTGCTTCGTTAAAAATACCGCTTCGTTGGTTAGTATGCAGTAACCAAGTTTATTACTTTAACACGCATATTTTTGGTGATTATATATTTTTTTAATCTATTTAATATCTCTTTAAATATTTGTTTTCAATGAGACTAGCTGGATAACATCGTATATATTGCGACTCCCCATTTCATAGTTAGGTTATAACTCACGGGACACGATATATAGCCGTCGTAACCTCCTTTAAGATGGCGTTAGATGAAAAGTGTTAAAACACCACGGCTGACGGCCGCCTCTTACGCCCGAGAGGCGAGGCGAGGCGAGGCGAGGCGTGTTCAACGACCTTGGTCTCTAATATCTTCTCTCGTCTCGGCCACGCTGCTTTATCTCGCTTTTTTTCCTCCCCCCCCCTCACCTTCTTTCTTAATCTTTCTCTCCATTTCTCTTTCTTTCTTTCTTTCCTTCTTTCTTTCTCCCTCTTTCTCTTTCTCTCTCTCCCTCTTTCTCTTTCTCTCTCTCCCTCTTTCTCTTTCTCTCTCTCCCTCTTTCTCTTTCTCCCTCTCCCTCTCCCTCTCCCTCTCCCTCTTTCTCTCTCTCTCTGTCTGTCTCTGTCTCTTTCTCTCTGTCTGTCTCTGTCTCTTTCTCTCTGTCTGCCTCTGTCTCTTTCTCTCTGTCTGCCTCTGTCTCTTTCTCTCTGTCTGCCTCTGTCTCTTTCTCTCTGTCTGCCTCTGTCTCTTTCTCTCTGTCTGCCTCTGTCTCTTTCTCTCTGTCTGTCTCTGTCTCTTTCTCTCTGTCTGTCTCTGTCTCTTTCTCTCTGTCTGTCTCTGTCTCTTTCTCTCTGTCTGTCTCTGTCTCTTTCTCTCTGTCTGTCTCTGTCTCTTTCTCTCTCTCTTTCTCTTTCCCTCTCTCTTTCTCTTTCCCTCTCTCTTTCTCTTTCCCTCTCTCTTTCTCTTTCCCTCCCTCTTTCCCTCTTTCTCTCCCTCTTTCCCTCTTTCTCTCCCTCTTTCCCTCTTTCTCTCCCCCACTGCTTGAGAGGCAGCGCGTATGTGTGTGGCATTGTGGAAACGTCCTTCCAGATTTCTAAAATTTATTAAATGCTAATGTTTTGATTTAAGAAAATATTGTGTCCAACTTACACTACCGTCTCTGCGGTTATGGCCGGGATTGCTCGAGGCATAGTTTCAATTGCACAGGCTACGAGTTTTAGCGCCGGCACTTCATTTGTACTGTAGCACAATTTCATATGAAACTAA
>BOPN01001074.1:248567-293567 GCA_017312705.2 Penaeus japonicus
CTTGCCTTATTCATGCATATATAGGTATATAAAATGTTTATATATTTCTTTAAATTTATTTATGTACTTTGTTAAGGCATTTAGTGAAAGATTCTATTGAAGATTTGAATAGGATAAAAACAGATATACATAATTTTGTAGTTCTAGGAGTATTACTATAAATAGAAATTTTGATCATATTGATTGTTTTAAATTGAATTTTCATCAAAATTATATTTAATAATAGAATACTTTTAATATATTGGCAAAAAATTCAGCTGTTATTTGATGTATAAAAGTGTGCCAGTACGTTACTGTGGCTTTGTATTTATTAGTGTGTTTGTATAAATGTGCACATAGATTGATAGATGGGTTGAGTGTGTTTTTTTATTTGACTTTGTGCTTTTTTATTGGTGATCTTATAGTGTAGGATGATAACTAACATTTCTTTGAACTTATTGTGACTAACCCACCATCCATCCTCCCAAACATGCTGCCTCATAGGATGTACAAGAAATTTCTAGCAATGTTACTGATCACTCAAACAATGAATCCAGTTCCTCGTGTTCAGTAAACGGAGACTGCGAGGTAAAAAATAGTCGTAATTTGACTTCCAAAGGTGGAGAAGATTCAGAGGGAGCACAGTGTGTTAGTATTTCAGAAGCGCTTGCTCTAAGGAGTGACATAGAGCCAAGTGAGTGTGTCTGCAATGCAGGCAGTGATAGAGGGGAAGAGACTCAGGTAACCTCAAAATAGTAAAATATCACTGCACCTAAAGCTTTCTCTGTTGCACACACATTGAGTAAGAATAGTATGATGACAGGGAGAAATGAGAGGTGAAGGAGGGATATCAAGAGGACTCTATTGATTTGCATTAAGGGTGGAATGGTGCATGTGGCTCTTGTAGAAGAAGAAAGTTGGGAGATCTAGAAGTAGCTGTTACATATCATTCATGTAGGTCTTTTATGTTATTCCTTGGTAAAATACGATTACTATGGTGTCCTTGATGCATGTTTTATTAGATTGTTACTCGGATGGTTAAAAGCTAAGCTGATCTAACCAGTTTTGGATGCTCTGTTTGACATGTGATGGCCAATGTTTTCATTATTCATTTGTTATATTACTCTTCAGTTTGCAGATAGGGAGGTTATGGTTGTAGAAATCTAGGGAAATACACAAGAAGCAAGTGGCCTAACTCTTTCTTTCTTTCTTTTTATAGCCTAAGATTTTAGACTTGTAATAAATTTTTATATTCATCTACTTGGATAATGCCATTTTCTAATAGCCTCCCTTCTGCCCAATAGATTGCGCAGCAGATCAGCGGCATGCACATTGGTGCCGAGTCTCTCCAAGAGGGCCAGGCAAGGTGGGAGAGAGGAGAACCTGACTACTTGGGTCGTGACTCCTTTGCAAACATCCAGGCCTACATCGACACCAAGATCAAAAGCAATGGAAAGTAGACATGCAGTTGGACTCAAAGCATGAGTTGCGTGCAGAATGATTTTAAGATGCTATGCCTCGCTTGGATATCTGATGTTGATCAGGGCAGTAACTGTGATTAGCAACTGTATATGGGAATTTCTGTTATCCCCATTCTTTGGGGAAGAATTGAAGACTGTTACTTTGTTAGGCAAAGGATAGACAGTTGTTTTGGAAAATGTTTTAGCAGACCATGTCCACTTACTTGCCATAAGTCATCAACAGAGGGTTCTAAGTGTGAACATTTTTCTATATTCAAATGTATTTCATACTCTGTGGCATATTACATAATCTTCATTTCAGTGATGAGATGTTTTGAGACACTTTTTTTTTCTATCTCTTCATCCAATAAGGAAGATAACATCAGACAGGAAATAGGTGCAGTAGCAAGTTGACAAGCCATAAGGAGCACCTTCTCGAGCTTCTTGACAATGTTGAGGCTTTGATGGCCTTAAGGACTGCAGCTTTCATTATGGTTTTGCTCCTACACTGCTTACTGTTTGATTTACAGTGAATCTCGATTTTTTTTTTTTTTTCCTTTTTTTTTCTTTTTTCTTTTTTTTTACCTTTGTTATGCACATGCAGTGTACTGTTGATTGGTTAACAGTCTAGTCTAATTTGTTGCTCAAATTTTTTTTTGTTACGGTTGACTCAGTGCCTTTGAAGGGGTATGTATTGAAAGGGGTTTGTGGGTCTTTTGACAGTGACAATAGGACATCATAAAGAACAGCTCTCATGCAATGTTGGGTAATTTAACTGTAATTTAAAACAAATGATAATTGAATTTATGAACAAATATCTTGTGTTCAGACATTCCGTTTTACCCAAAATACTTAAACTAAAAATGGTTCTTGATTCATGTATTGTGCCAAATAATTGGTGTGTGCCAATTGAATAAAGAAAAGAATTTGATTTGTCTTTAGTTTCCTTCCGGCCTTTTATTTGTTTTTATTCATTATTTTGTTCAGAAAGAAAAAGTAAATAAATCATTTTTAGTTATGCTTGCTTATATTCATATTGTTTTGCTGATTAGATATCACATGTAATTTCTTACATAAGTAAGCTTCATGTATATATTCTTATCTAAAAAAAAAAAAAAAAAAAAAAAAAAAGCATACATGAATCATGGGAATAAATGATCATGCTCTTCTATTTCAGATTTTAGAATATATTTCTAGATATTGGAACATGTATGATTTGTGTTTTTTTTTTTCAGACTTCAGGATTTAAAGAGGCTTATAATTCAGGAATGTGTGATTAAAATGACAGTGAAACAAATTTACAGTTGTGTAAGTGATCATTGCAGTGTAATATTTGCAGTATTCATTGAAATGAGAACTGATACCAAATAGAAAGTTTAACTATAGTGAACAGAAATGAAGTTAAATGAACAGTATGCAGAATTAAAAGTTATAATTTTTGAGACCAGAACTGATCAGATAGGGTTGGAATTATATAAATAGATAAAACCGAGGTTAACAATTTTTTGCAAAAATACAGTAGAATAGTTATTTGTGTATATATAATATATTTGTTGTCAGTGTATTGAAAAGTTACAAAATATGCACGTTCCAATGATAGTAATAAAGTATAATCTCAAAAATTATTAAAAACAAATGAAATATAAATTAGAATTTAATGGCAATCATTTAATGCTAGGCATCTTGCCCCAGAGAAAGGGTTTATTTTCCTGTAATGTATTGCGCTCTTCAAAAATTATTTGGTGTTCACTATTAAAAATACCATATACCTGTAATGTAAGACTGTCTTCAGATTTACAGTCATTGTTCTAATACCCCGATATGACCTAGCTGTTGACACACTTGATATTTTCCAATAATCAATTCATTATTATTCTCATTTTACTGCTTTAATTGAAAATATAATTTACAAGTAAAATTAATAAATTATATATATATATATATATATATATATATATATATATATATATATATATATATATATATATATTATATTATATATAAAATCCAAAAACCTGATTTAATCATTTCTTAACGAAGCCGGTATTCAGGCTAATGTGTGTTTTGTTAGAAGTGATATAGAAGGAGGTAGATTCTTTAAGAAAGTTCACCTAAAATTAATTTCAAAGCTGAATTTTCACTGTAGTTCCACTGGAAGTTTGTCATGGACAAATTAAGATGTATTTAACCCATTGATAGCGGATGGCATGATTTGCTGTCAAGGCAGTCGGTCATAAACGTAGTTGGCACCGTGCTGTACAACATAAACCGACCACATAACTGTGTACATATTTTATTAAAACTGCAACCAATGGGTTGATACAGAAGGGGAATTGTAATTCTCTCAGTTTCATGGTAAAAGCTCTTCCTCCAGCTTAAAATGAGGAGACCAGTGAAAGAGGCATTTTCCTTACTTTACCTTTATGACTTTGTGAAAGAATTCCTTAAACTTTTTTTGTAATCATTTTGTGTAATACTGATATTTTATTTCATTTTATTGATGCAATGATTTATTTATTCAATCATATATTCAGTATTTAGATATCTAACAAGAAGAAATCATCACTAACCTTTTTAAAATCTTGAATGACAACTGTATGTGTAACAATTTCTACCTGTAATGAAAAAGTTATATGTAATGGAGAGAGAACTTGAAATATAAACATAGTATACGTATAATTCAGCTTGATTGAAATACAAAATCATCTTGCAATGGTTACAGAAAAGCAAAATTTACAACACTTCATTTAAAATAGAGACAGTGACAGGAATGCATTTATATAGCTACTAAAATAATTCAGATTAGAGATATTTAGATATGTTTCCAATATTAAGATTAGATTCAGTTGTTGTATATTGAGAGGCCTTAATGTATATCACAGCTTACCTATCATTTGTTTTTGTTGAGTAGAGCACAAAGTATTGTGATATTTTTTAGTACATAGGTGATTAGCTTTTCTCCTCCATTTTCTCTTTATGTAGTTATGTGGTTAGGTCCTTTTCCCATGCATCTTTACCCTCTTTTCTTTCTTCTCATTCTCTTCTTTCCCTCCGCCTCATTTTCCTACTCACCCTCTTCCCATCTATGAAGGAGATTTACTGACTGTCTCATAGCTCATCAACAAAAGCATATCTGTGGGTAAACTCAGACAATACTGCATTGTGATATTCTAATTATATTTCACACCCACAAAGTAAGATTTTGGTTGTTTTTTGACACAAAATTCAGTCATCATTATCAGATTTCTTTAGGTATCAGGAAAAAGGGCTCAATAGTAAGTAGAATGATCAAGCTAATAAGGTGCTATGAATGGGCCACTCAAACTAAAACTTCTTTAAGACATCATCATATATATATATCAATTGATGAAATTTGTGTGTTTGTGCATGAGGATACTGATGAATGAAGTTATATATATACACATGTACATGCATGCATACATACATAATACATACATAATACATATGTAATACATATATAATACATACATAATACATACATACATTCATACATACATATTTAAATATAAATATAGATACATACAAACAAACACACAGACAGAAAGACAGACAGACATGCATATATATACATATACATATATATATATATATATATATATATATATATATATATATATATATATATATGTATATATATATATATATATATATATATATATATATATATGTGTGTGTCTGTGTGTGTGCATAAATATGCATATATATGCATATATATGGATATACATACATATATATATACATATATATAAATATACATATAAATATACATATATATACATATATATACACATATATATATACTACACACACACACACACATATATATGTATATAAGTATAAATATATATGTATATATATGTATATATATATGTATATATATATATAGAGAGAGAGAGAGAGAGAGAGAGAGAGATATGAGCTGTGAGTAAACCTTAAATGACAATTTATTCTCACTATAGACACCAAGCTTTAAATGACCATTATTCTATGTTGATGTTTAGTAAAGCATGTCATAATCATATGTAACTCAAAGTAGTGCATAATCTATATTTCCTGCACTTGACATGGCCTTCTGTCATAGGCTACCTAGACAAGTAGGAAGCTTGTGCTATAAGTACCCAATGAGATCGAAGGAGTATGATGAAACAAAACATTCTTTGTTATTAAGTGTCATTGTACTATATTCATTGTCAAGAATATCAGTGTGTTGTAGAATACGGAAAATATTTATATGTCTTCTTCAATTAAAGAGGAATTGATATCAAAGAGAGTAGTGTTTGTAGTGTCCTTGAACCCAGAGGGCGAAAAAATTATGAATATTAACAGTTACTAATTTCAATTTTTGCTGGAAACAAGCCTTGTTTTTTTGTTTTCACTCTGTCTAATAATGTATATGATGTTTGATATAATATCACTCATATTATCGACCTCAAATTACGTGTACCTTGTATCTGCATTTGTGGCTAATGTCAAGACATGCAAATCAGGACTTCCATAATTGCTCTCCTTTCAAACAACATGAAGTAATTGTTTAGATGTTTATAGAAAATCTCAAATCTGTTTTACATTTATTATATACATTTATGTAAACAAATAATATGTATGACATATTTAAAAACATAAATAACATTTGCACAACTGATAGGAAAAATGGAGGGAGATTCCTTACGTGTCATGAGATTATTTATCTAACTATAAATGGTTCTAGATCTAATGACATGATTTTTTAATGTAAACTGGTATTTGGTAAGCAATCTCAAACTTTATTCTCAAAAATCATTGAGTCAAGATTAGGCAACTTTAGACAAACATAAGAATAAAAGACAGACGAAGACAATTTTATTTATTTATTTTTTTTTTACTTGTGTACTACTATGATAAAGTCTCCAAAGAGGGACAAAATGCTTCCAATCATGTGTCAATGTAGAATAGAGATGATGGTGCAGAATTGATTTTGTTCTCCTTTTGACACAGAAAGTGTATCATAGCTAACACCAATATTCCACACCAGTAAAACGTTTACCACAAGTAACTTATCTTCACTAACAATTGTCCACATGTCAGACTACTATAGGTCTTCCCAAAATGTCTGGCTTTAGCTTCTTAAGATGCAATATTGATCATCTGCTAATCCTACAGTGAATTACTCTCCTGTGATTGAGCATCCCACAGGTACTTGGGTTGTCAGAATTTCCAGCTCCCACTTTCTTCTAAGCTGAGCCAACTCGATCCTAACAATCACTTTCTTTGCTGGACCAAATGTGCCCTTTTTTTAAAGAACTAGAGGCATATGATAATTACATCCAGAAGATGATCAGATAGATTCACATTCTATATGATACATCCGTAATGCTGCAGTACCTCCCTTCACCTTTTCTTCCTTTTCCTCCCTGAAATGTTCTACTTAAGACTTACGTTGCAATCTAAACTGCATAGAGGTATGACAAGAGCTCTCCACATTTCAACCCCAGGATGAAGGTATATTTCATGTGTGGTAAATAGACAAAAGGTCTCGCTTTCTTGAACTTCAACCCTGATGTTTAGAGGTCAGAAATTCTGATAATCTGTTGTGATTTTGGTAGATGTCGATAACAATTGACACCTAATAATATTAGAGCTCAGATTGTATCAATCAATAAAGGCCTTTCTTCCATGAATTTCCCCTTGCTATTTGCAACCAGATCTCATTGTGATAGCTGTGACTTGTGTTTCCAGGGGTATTCCAGACTGGTCATTTGCACTTTATAACATCCACAAATGATCTTTCTACCCTTCGTATACTCTTTGGAAAATTTCAACAGTCAATTATTTCATTTTCTGCTTCTTGAAATCTTCCTGTAAACTTTTCCTCCTCTTCCGCCTTGGCTTGCCTTATAATCCGAGCTTGTGAACCGGACATTGCTCAACGTATGACTCCTGTAATTGGATAAGCTTTGTGAGGGACAGGCTTGGTTGACCCATTCTGACAACCAACAAAAAACTTCCCATGAATCTGCCCAAGAAACATGAATCGAAGTTAACGTCTTGCTGTCGCTCACCTAAACCATATTTAATTTCTAACCAAGCCACCTTATCACGTAAATCAAGATGTTACTTGGCTGTTTCCTCAAAATATGCTTCCTTTTCACAAAAAAAGAAAAAAAAAAAACATATCAGTACTAGGCATCCTGTTTCAATGGTTTGTTATATGCCATTGTTTGGATAATGACTGACCCGAATATGAAATCCGAGCGTATTTCGAAATTGCCTCATCTTCCACTATAACTTTTCTATGTAAAATGGAATTTCTTTCACTAATGCTTGTACTGTATATACCTAAACTTTTCTATACATACGTTCCCCTTTCTATTTTTAATTTTTGCATTACTTGCTTTTAATGGTAGAAGAAAGTCATACTAGCCAGAGAATTCTCATATCTTGGCTTACCTTGATCTACATCTAAAACTCAAATTGATGGGCACTCTACATCATAGCGTTGATCAACATCTAAAATACGAATTCACAGTAGATATCCTATGGATTCCAAAACACACACGGCCGTTGAGAGTAAAGCCGAAACCAGGACCAATTCATGGATGAAGTTCCTTGATCAACACTTGCTATAATACGTCTAGTCAAGGTCGTTAATTTAGATATGATGTAACTCTACGATTTGGTCTGCGATAAAAGTGTCCATTACAAAGATCTATATAAAATGCAAGAGACCTGGCAACCTGCAATGGAAAAGCAAAGATACATTTTACGATCAACAAAGCCAGTTGCCTCAGCCTCCGTTTTCGACGATTCTGAAAATACATGTAGAGCTTGATTTATCTCTGAAAGTCCGTTAAAAAAGACAAAATAATAGATATTCATATTCACTAAGAAAGTGCCATGTTTCATTCTTCATGTCTTGCATTCGTGAATATCTAAATCTGCTATTACATTATTTTTTTATATAATCCCTCAAGCCCTCAAATGGACATACGGTAGACCTTTATGATGGGATAATCACTGAAATTTAGCTGACACAACAGATCTTCAAAGTAAACTAAATTGATCTTTTGTGAAAATTAAGAATGAGCTCGAAAAAAAAAGTATTTGGATAAACCCAGAACTGTAAATGATCCATACGAGGTAAAACAATACCGAAATTAATCCAATACTTCTTTTTTCCCAGTTTACACCTCAATCTTATCCCATCATATTTTTTTCCTTCATACAAACCAGCATGTTTAGACTCCAATGTATCTCTCAAGACACCTCGGCGGATAGGAGAACGTGCTTCTTAGAAAAACCTGAGGATTTCTACGTTGATTTTGCTCCTGTAATCCTGTAACTGCTCGTCCACAGCTTGGCGAGTTCTGAGTCGGTCTCCGGGTATGAACTCTTCAGAAATTTACTATTGCAAGAATGGTTATCGTGTGTGTGTTTGTGTGTGTGTGTGTGTGTGTGTGTGTGTGTGTGTGTGTGTGTGTGTGTGTGTGTGTGTGTGTGTGTGTGTGTGTGTGTGTGTGTGTGTGCGTGTGTGTTTTGGAGATAATACATCATCTAAAATTAATTAGTCTCGATAAATGTTAGTAAATCAATACGGAGAATCACTCCGTATTAGTAGTTATAAATAGAATGGATTTTATGTTTTACGTTTGGCCTGTGATTATGAGCAATCTGCGGTGTGGAAACAGCATGATATATTTTTAAAACTCTTTATCATTTAAAGTTTCTTGTGTAAGTGAAAACAAATCGGTTTAAATGTGAATACCGGATCTCAGTTTACATGATATACCGGCCGACTCCAGTCAGAAATTTTAAATTTTTTTGAGTGGCGAATACAAATTCTATTCCAGCCATTTAAAGCGACCCATATTAGAATATATAATGACTATCAACATTTTTAGAATAGGAAATTGGCAAAAACTAATAATAGTTATTTTTTATTAGACACAGACTTGATATATCAACTTTATATCCATGAATCATATCAGCAACCTTTGTGAGCATACAAAATGCGTTAAAAATTTGACTTTCAGAATAGGAGAGAAAATTGAAATCCTGAAAATTTGCCTTTACATGATTATTAGCAACAATGTGCAGGATGATAAGCTCATCATACGAAATTGATTTATGTAACATAACTACAGCCTTCAAAAATCTCGCTGAACTGCAGTGAATTAAAACACGCTTCGAAAAAAAAAAAAAGTTAACCTTTCGTAATTTCATATTTCAACAGTTGTGATATTACACCATCCTTGCTACATTTCTGCTAGAATCATTCTTGTTTGAGAAACGAGTGTGGAGCGAAAGAGATATGATAGGTTAGGTTTTTAAACAATACCCTGAGCGTACGATGTTCACTTTTCCGCGCACACGTGTCTCACGAATTTTATGTCGATTTTTCCTCTTGTGTTGTGACCTTAAATTCTTTTCCCACCTTTCTGGCGCCTCGTCGATTCACCTTCCCCTTCTGGTCTCTCTCTCTCTCTCTCTCTCTCTCTCTCTCTCTCTCTCTCTCTCTCTCTCTCTCTCTCTCTCTCTCTCTCTCTCTCTCTCTCCCCCCCCCTCTCTCTCTCTCTCTCTCTCTGCATCTCCATCTCTCTCTCCTCTCTCTCTCTCCCTCCCTCCCTCCCTCTCTCTCTCTCTCTCATATCCCAACCTTAATAGTCTCTGTGCACTTGTTACACATTCCCGCCATAATTACCTAACAGGTGCGGTGTAAAATGAGGATGGATGAACCATGATTAAGGTATAAAACCGTCACAACAATGCATAATTAGTGAAAATAAATGTACAAATCCCTGAATCCATCACATATATTCATTATCTTAGTAGCGGTGTCATACACGAACACAGGGATGATGCAGGCAACCCGAATAAGCAGTTTCCCCCATAATAGAGAGGAGAGAAAGTACGGGCGGACAGTCACAAAACCCGTTTGGCCACGAGAACAGCCCACTTGCCTAGCCTTACTACTGGAGAGATTGTGCGAGGGTACTTGGCTATTTGTCCTATCTTGAATTTTGAATATTCTTATTTATTTCGTTTTCTTTTTTAAACTGATATCTCTAATCTCTCAATAGCTCTCTCTCTCTCTTTCTCTATTTTTCTCGCTCTCTCTCTCTCTTTTCTCTCTCTCTCTCTCTCTCTGTATTTTATCGCTCTCTTTCTCCTTTCTCTCTCTTTCTCTCTCACTCTCTGTCTTTTATCTCTCTCTTTCTCTTTCTTTTATCTCTCTCTCTCTCTCTCTCTCTCTCTCTCTCTCTCTCTCTCTCTCTCTCTCTCTCTCTCTCTCTCTCTCTCTCTCTCTCTCTCTCTCCATCTCCATCTCCCACTCTCTCTCTCCATCTCCCTCTCTCCATATCTCTCTCTCTCCTTTAATGAACCTGACTCAGATCGCCTCGAAAAACAACCCCAAGAGAAAAAAAAATCACTGCCAGTAATATTTTTTTGACTAAGGATAAAATGTATTCCAATATACCCGCCAATAAATAAATGATGGAACTATTGTGCTTATCAGGATCCGGTTTCGATACACCCATCATAAACATATCACATTCTTAAAATATTCATGGCCATTCTCTCTCCGACAATGAAGACTTTCCACGTCAACAGTGCGTGTCTGTTGTCACTACCTCAGCCACTCAGCTGGGACTCAAATGAGGGTTGCCATGGTTACCACTGACGCCACACGCTCGCTTCCAATGGATTTCATCTTTATTTTACCCTGCAGTTATTTTGTGCGTGTGTGTGTGTGTGTGTGTGTGTTTGACCTCTACTCGCTGGTATGCTTAGCATGTACTCTACAGACAGACATTGTTTTCTTCGTTAAACGTTTCAGGACTTAAGTTTTCAGTTTAATGTTTACGGCATTTTGAAGCGTCCTAGACTTTCACTTTTGGTTAAATTGAAATTTGAAAGGAAAGCTTGTCAGGAGAAAGAAACTGGATTATATACTCTTGAGATGCAATTGAACCAAAATGATGAGGTAGTGACAATGACTATATACGATAATGATAGAAATAATTATGATGACATTGACACAGATAATGATAATGAAAATAAGGCAGGTGTTAGCAATAACATCTATTATCATAGCAACAACTACATTAACAATCATGATAATAATCATGACAATATTATAGCATCAATAATGACTAGAACAATCATGACAATAATGATCATGATAACACGAATAATGATCATGATGGAAATTTAAATAACCCTTATGATCATGATGCTAATATTGTTAATGTTAAAGATATAAACAACAATAATATCAATTATGGTAAAATTAATGATAACAGAGCGTTGACCATATTAATTGTAACACAAGGGATGCAGCTGCAGATTCATGAATAGTAATAATGATAAAGCTGACACCAATGATAATAATTATGATGATTGTAATAACCATATGATGATAACGGTAACAACATATTGGCGAAGATGATAACAATAGTGATAATAATGATGATAGTAATAGTGTGGTAGCTATAAGGATGATTATCAAAATAACGATAATGATAATGATAATGATAATAAAAAGGATCGTAATAATAATAATGAAAATAATAACAATAACAATGATAATCATATTGATAATATCAATAATAATAAGAATGATATTGGTAATGATAACGATGGTAAGTAATGGAAATAACAATTGGTATTAGATTATAATGCCATTTCTTCTCTTTATCTACCTCTTCCTTCTCTCTCTCTCTCTCTCTCTCTCTCTCTCTCTCTCTCTCTCTCTCTCTCTCTCTCTCTCTCTCTCTCTCTCTCTCTCTCTCTCTCTCCCCCCCCCCCCCTTCCTCCTTACCCCCCAAAAAAATCTCTACACTTTTATTTTCTTTTTCATTGAATATAAAAATACTTAGCTGGAATTAATTCTCGGACAAAACATGCAATTGCTGTGCAGTTTGCTCTCTTCACGTTCTAGAAGGCGCTAGCAGTTATAAATGTATGTCATTAAACCTCTATCAGTATGCAAAAACCTGCAAATGATTTTTCTGTTGTCAATGAAGGAAAACTTTGATCAAGTTTGTAGGTTGATGATATTTTTCCGACGCATTTAAAACTCATTAGTGACGTGTATATTAGGGTTAGATATACTTATCCAATACCGAATCCTAGACGAACGTTCACCTATGCGTCCGGATTTGGATAGACCCCAAAAAGGTTCTTTCTTCCGGCAGGTTTAAAAAGAAAATATAAAATAACTATGTAAAGAAGTCTCAACTAAATATAGGATTATAGTAATTATATAAATGAAGGAATTAGAAAACCAGCATCTTAAAAATTGAAAAAGACGTATGATCATTTAAAAGACAATAGTTTCTCGACTGACTCGGCGTTATCGTGACGTGTACGTGTTGTTTCGTCGCGAGCTCATTGGGCGCTCAACAAGTAGCAGAGATGGACCTCTGCTGGAGCCTCGCGTTACTTTTATCTCTCATATCGTTTGTGCTCAGTCAAAACCAACACAGACGCTTCGAATATAAGTACAGTTTCAAGGGCCCTTACCTGGCGCAGAAGGACAACCTCGTGCCCTTCTGGTCGTACAGTGGAAGTGAGTAAAGACGAGTGAGTGCGAGTGAGGCTTGACAGCTCGCTCGGGCCGGTCAAGAGGGGGTCGTCTGCTAACATATGCTCATACCCTGGGCATGGGGCACCTCAATGCGGCGGCCACGACCTTTTGTTCATGAGTTGGAGGCCGAGTTAAGGGACCTGGTTACTAGTTTGAAGGGGTTGGTGTTACTAGTGGCTTGCTATGGGGCCGCAGTCCGCCCGCGAGAGGGTCGTTTGTTGACACGATATGTAAACATATGTCAGATCCAACCCGGAAAAGCTGGAAATGTGTGTCACACCAGGTTGCAGTGTGTTTATGAGCGTGTGGTTATGTCCTGGGATGGTTTGACTTTGGTTTGTTCGTGTCCATATGTTAGGGGAATTGCCTGCCTCCCATATGTGACCAAAATGCTAAATCAGCTGTTTCTCTCCCAGGAAACACCTGACTTGTGAGTTCTCCAAGTATTGAGTGTATGGCGATTTTAAATGTTTGTGGAAGTTATCATTCTCTTATTTTGTAATTATAGTCATATTGATTGATAACTAAGGTGATTTACTTGAATGGATGTGAGAATTGCATAGGTGTTATATGGATACTGGGAGTAAAAAAAAAAAAAAAAAAAGAATTGAAATAAGGATAACTCCATATATTCACGCTTTGTAACTTTTAAGACGATTCTACATAGATAAAAAGAAAGGATATCATAATTTTACTTTATCTTTTAATGTAGTTGGGATGAATATGCATGGAGCGAGTATTGTTTAAGATAACCATAAGGTAATAAGGTAGCAAATTCTGAGAAAATTGTGTATAATCAGTGTTGGTAAATATGAGGCATGTAGATTGCATTGACGGGGGCAAATGTAAGTGGAAAATCCAAGAATCAGAATTAATGAGTGTGATAGGCAGGTGGAAGTATGAGAAGAGCAAGTGAATAGCAAGCACGTTCTAGGAAGATATATAATTGTACTTTATTATTTTTTATTTCATGTAACACCCTATAAATAGGCTTATGTACAATTTTTTGTTAGCCTTTAAGTTTAGTGTATAGAGTGGGTGGATTTATGAAAATATGTAGTTATAGAATATACATATTTAATGGACAGAGTGTAAATGATTTAGTAACTTTTATTTTAGATTCTGTAGTCAGGTTAAACAAGTCGGCATGTGCTAATGATATGATATCCTACTCCTCAGGGCTATAAACTACTCTGGTGTTGGATGTGATCATTAGATACACTAGACAAAAATGCCTTTTGATAAGAGTTCCAAAGCTGGAGTAGGTTGAATGTCTGTTCTTTGGCTAAAGCTTCAACCCTCTACCATCTGGATTCTGGCAAAAATAGAGCTTGTCTACAGAAGCCAAAAATAGGATGATATATGTTCTAAGATATATGATAAGAATATTGTTATAAAGTGCTAGAGTCAGAATTTGATAATATCCCTAAAATGACTGTGACCCAAGTTTGTAATGTTGATATTCATTAGTAAGTTATTTCCTGTTTGATAATTTTTAGGTAGTTTCTAGTAGGCCTGTTTGTCATGTACATCCTTGTATTACTTAAATGTACTGAGACAATTACAGATAGTGTGCATGAAAAAAATCATGTCTTTTTAAAGATGAAGTCTAAAGTAAAGCTATAAAACCAAAATACTTCAGTTGTCTTGAAGTTAATTTTAGCATTTGGAATCATGTTATTCAATTAGGTTTTTATCTTAAACATGTTTATGGTTAGGTTTGTATACTTATCTATTGCAAATTGAATAATTTGCATTTTGCAAAAGTCAAAGAATTCAGTGAATGTTATTAGTTGAGAGGAAATGCATTGGGCTTCACTGTATGCCCTCCCTAGTGTTTATTTTTAGTGCTAGTCTCCCATCTGATGTAACTTGAGCTATTGTTTTAGGCTGCCTGCTTTGGCTTCAGAAATTTAGAGATGTTATATTATGATTTTTCTTATTGTTTATGTGATTAAGCAATATCATGTTAATGCTGTCATTAGTGAAGGCTAAGTAAGATTTTTTCCAATGCTAGAGTAAGTAAAATTAGTCTTTATTATTTATTATTACATGACTAGATATCATTCATATGTGCTCCAATCTTCTAGATGCTTTAGGATGTGAGGGTGAGACTTAGGGAGGCTGGGAAAATGTACCCAAAAAATTTAATAATTAGATGAATTTGTGAATTAGACATTTAGAGCAAGTAGATATTTCCGTGGTGAATAAGCACTATTTCCAATCTATTTTACAATATTTGCACATCTCCCTCCTCTTCCAGATGCAATTGCAAGCGAGGAAAGCGTGAGAATAACTCCGTCTCTGCGGAGTCAGAAGGGCCAGATCTGGACCAAGAATCCTACGAACTTTGAATGGTGGGAAGTAGATGTTGTGTTCCGAGTGACCGGCAGAGGGAGAATAGGTGCCGATGGCTTGGTAAGTATGGGACAGTAACTGATTGGCTATGTCTCTTCGCTTAGATTTGTATTTGTTGATGAATGTAGAATTTTTTGTTGTTTTTGTATAGTTGACAAAAAATAGCACTTGCTTATCAAGACAAAAAAAAAGAAGCACTTGCTTAGACACAAACAGTTTAGTTAGTGTCATTGATAGGACTACTCCCACTCATAATCTTTTCTTCTGCATTTAGGCAATCTGGTTCACTGACAAACCAGGAGTTGAGGGCCCCGTGTTTGGTAGCTCGGACAAGTGGAATGGGTTGGGTGTGTTCTTTGATTCCTTTGATAATGACAACAAGCGCAACAACCCCTATGTTATGGCTATGGTCAATGATGGTACCAAAGTCTATGATCATGAACAGTAAGTATATTAACCATACACCATTTTAGTGACAAAACACATTACTGTGACAATACAATGGCAGAAAGGCTGGCTATATGCAAAATAGGTTTGAAATAGACTGGGAGCCTCGCTTTTCAAGAAGCCTGTTTTGTGTATTGTAGATTTTTCTGCCAATGCACTTTGTGAAATGGTTAATACTTTGCAGTGTAGTATTTAAAGCATGTATTCGTCTAGGATTAAAATCTATATTACTTTTAAAGAAATAAGATCTATGTGTAAATGTATGAAAAGATAATGGCTTGTCACAATGAAATTTGTATCACTTTCAGATATATGTAATCAAAATTTTTATTTCTTTGTGTTTAGCGATGGACTAAGCCAGCAACTAGGAGGATGTTTACGAGACTTCCGTAACAAGCCCTTCCCTGTAAGAGCGAAAATAGAGTACTACAAGAATGTCTTAACGGTAAGTTTGATAGCAAGTGTTCTTGGTTGAGTATTTATGAATCCAAAGAAAGATTGTTGTTATTTACTTTTTCTTCTAGTGATGATCATTTTTGTATTATACAAGATTTTTTTTTAGTTTACAGTGAATAATGATAATTTAACCTTTACAATTTTTAAGTAGGTTAGAGAAATTCAATTACAACTTTTTGTTTTTGAAAACCTTGAGGAAATTTGGTTAGATATTTTTGAAAAGCTAGTGAGAATATTTGATTAGGTAGGAGATATTGCGAATGTTACCAGAATGTTTCTGTTGGGTCTTGGAATATTAATAACTTTAAATGGACAGGTAAAGACCCAACTGATAGAGTATGATTATTCAAAAATGGAAGAGGAAGGTGATGTTGGAAATGAAAATGAGACTAGGTATGAAGAGCCACTACAACCTGTGGAGCCATATGAATATTCAACCACCACCGACTCTCCTACAACCACTGGTGTCCCTTTGTCGGAGTATGATGAGTACACAACTACCACCTTGCCTGATTCGTCAACCACCACAAACTTGCCAGAAAATGGTTTTGAATCAACTACCACTGGTTGGTGGGATGACGAAGCGGTGACATCCACAGTGAGCCCAGAGACTGAAATAACCACAGAGCCAGAATACACACAAGATGCTCCAGAGAGCACCCACATTTTTGAGGAACCCATGCATGAGAATGCGGAAGGCGAGATGGAAGCGGGCTGGGGATGGTTTGGCACTAGTGAGACCACACCAACAGAAGACCCCTCGATGTCCTCGACACCTAAACCCGGCAAGAAGAAGACCAGGAGGCGTAGGAGGAAGAAGACCAGGAGAAATAGAACAAAGAAGAGTAAGAAGAGGAGGGGGAGCATGAGCCCGGTAGGGGAGGCATGACGGAGTGCCCCAGAGAGTGATGACTGACTTTTCCCAAATTGACCAGCTAATTGAGAATGGTAGTGGAACCTTCCTTAGGAAAAGTAATCAGAGTGTGGTGGAGTGAAACCCCTCTAATGACTTTAATTGTGAGTTGTGATGTTAATCCTTCTAATATCCTGCAATGAAAGTGTTAGGTTGCAAGTGTCTCCTGTTGCTTATGACCTCAGAGGATATAGGTTAGAATACTGCTTTGTGTAATGTGATTTTTTATTGTTTCTTGGTGAGAAATGGTGTCAGATAGAATATGAAGTGTGACCATGCTTTTCCTTTTTGTATGAGTCTGGTACCTTGATGCATAAAGGAGGCCATTATTCAAAATCTTGTTAGCTTTTGTTCAGAAGACAAGAGAAAGAAATATTCTGATTTTGCCTGTAACATTGTAAGAGGGTACTAGATATTTTTTTCTATACAGATTATAGTGGAATATTTACAAGAGACAAAATGATATTCAATCTTGTTAGAACATTATATTTGTGATAATTAAAGAAGTCCAAAAGAATAAAGAGTTGAGTGCGATTTAACATGGAAAGTTGAGAAATTTATCATGGTTTTCATTATTTCTAATAGATTTGAGAATTGGCGACTATTTTTTGTTGCATGTGATACGTGACATTAACAAATCCCTTTTTTCTTTTTCCCTTGCTTTTTTCCCACCTGAAATGTAATGTGTAATGCAATGGTATACTTCCTTTTTCCTCTGATATTTTACATTCTTATTTTTTGTACATCAAATGTACATTTCATGATAAAGATGTGTAAAGAAAATTCCTAAGAAAGGATTGGTGAATGATAGGACTTTTTTGCTGAATGCTTAGTATTTATTCTGTATTTAGACTTGTTTCTTTGTTCTTGTATTGATTATTTATGAATGTATTTACTGATTGTTAAATATTTTCTTAATTTAAGTACTTAAATACTAGTTTCTGATTTCTTTTTATTGGGATGAAATACCTTTCTAGGTTAAGTACATGATATTTATTGTATTAAGTACTTCTTTGTGTATATGGATATTTTAATTTCTTTTAGCTCTAATTTTATTTAAATTTAACCCATTCGCACTTGGCCAATTTTTTGCCTAATGCTGCTCCTTCTGTGAGGATAACTAGCACTAGATTCTAAGGGATGCTGAGAGGCGTTTTTTTTGACAAGTCAAGGACAATGTGTATATACAAATGTAACTGTAACTATGTAAATGTGTATTTAGAGGGAGAGATCAATACGTGTTAAGACGTCATCTGACTGGAGCAAAATATTTTCATGATGTGATTGCATGTTATCAGGCGCGAATGGGTTAACTTGAATTTTTTTTTTCGTTGATACTTACGGAAGTTTATAATTTTCAGATGTTTATGATTGCTCTAACTTTTAGCTTAATTTTGTGATAGAATGAGACATTTATTCTACTATTATAGCAAAAGTTTATGAATTGCTGTTGTAATTCGGCCTCCTCCATTGTAGCATTGTTCTCAAATAATTTTGGAATTTCAGGGTTATGATTGTGCATTATCTGAACCAAGATTGCAAAGTGAGGTTAGAGCAGAATCTAGGAAACAAACGAATCAATTTTTTTCTTTTTGTCCTTTTGCAGTTGTTAATCCACAATGGAATGACAAACAATGAGAAGGACTACGAGATTTGCATGCGAGCTGAGAATGTCCACATTCCTCCATCCGGATACTTTGGAATCTCGGCTGCCACTGGTGGCTTGGCTGACGATCATGATGTAAGACTTTCCACTTTTCTAGATATTCAGTGATCATCTCCATCTTTGTCTTCATTATCGTCATGATTATCCGTTATGATTGATTGTGAATACTGCTCATCTTCATCATCATCTGTTCTTTCATTTCTGTTCTTAGTCATTGTATATTTGAAATAAACAGACACACTTTAGTGTCTTCATAACCAGAAAAAAGGAGCAAATCAAGAACATGGTAGACCATCAACAACAATGTGTGTGTGTGTGTGTGTGTGTGTGTGTGTGTGTGTGTGTGTGTGTGTGTGTGTGTGTGTGTGTGTGTGTGTGTGTGTGTGTGTGTGTGTGTGTGTGTGTGTGTGTTTGTTTGTTTGTTTGTTTGTTTGTTTGTTTGTTTGTTTGTTTGTTTGTTTGTTTGTTTGTTTGTTTGTTTGTTTGTTTGTTTGTTTGTTTGTTTGTTTGTTTTCATGAGCTTTCTAAGTCTTGGAATGCTCTTGAAGCTCCTTCCCCTCACATCTCCCTCTGAGAATGCAGGACTCTCCCTCAGGTCCTGAAGTTCCTTGTGACGTCCCTGAGGTCGCCTGAGGAGATGGCAGTCATGCAGGCCAACGCAGAGGAGGAGGAGAGGTTCCGGCGGGAGTTCCAAGAGTACCAGGAGAAGACCAAGAAGGCGCGGGAAGAGTGAGTTGCTCTTAATTTTTATACCCTCTTCTTTCTTCTTTCCCTCCCTTTCTTCCTTCTTTCTTTCCTTCCTTCCCTCCTTCCTTCCTTCCTTCTCTTCCTTCTCTTCCTATTTTCATCCTCCTCCTTTTCTTCCTCTTTTTATCCTCCTCTTCCTCCTCTTTCTCTTTTTATCCTCCTCCTCCTCTTCCTCTTTTTATCCTCCTCCTCCTCCTCTTCCTCTTTTTATCCTCCTCCTCCTCCTCTTCCTCTTTTTATCCTCCTCCTCCTCCTCTTCCTCTTTTTATCCTCCTCCTCCTCCTCTTCCTCTTTTTATCCTCCTCCTCCTCCTCTTCCTCTTTTTATCCTCCTCCTCTTCCTCCTCTTTTCCTCCTCACAATACTATGTTTTTAGACTCTTTCAGCCCAAGGAACAAAATCAGCATATCCAGAATAGGTTTAGTTTAAGCTCTTTGGATGAAAACCGTAGATAAGCAAAGGTTACACAGATTATGAAAGATCTTGTGGGAATTTCAGCATATGGGAGCGTTCATGTGTTTGATTTTTCTTTTCTATTTTCTGTTGTATTCTCATGTTTGTAGATTTGTTTTTCACATGTCCTGTTTTTTGTTAAAGATGGTTGTGCTTATTCTTATTTCTATTTGTTTATTTATTTTGTAGCACTTTCTTTAGATAATGGTAAGAAAAGTGCCTGCTGTTCATTGTGACATCTTGTTTTATCTAGTGTACTTGAATAGAAAGGGACATCTCTGTCAGAATTTCCCACGCTTGTATTGCGTAACCGATAAGTCGTTAAGTAATTTTTATGCCCTACAAAGCTGGAACAATGGTAAATTGTAATGATTATCAGAGCTGACTTGGGGTTTTAACAAAGTTGAAATAGTTTTACGCTTGTTTGTTCAACCATATTTTTTTTTTCTTAATCAGACTGTTGTCTTTACTTTAGCCTGTAAGTCTTTTTTTTGTTACTTGTTTTTTCTTACATTTATGTATTGAAATATATCATGACCTGATTCTTAACTCACTCGATGTCCATAGGTATGTGGCACAAAATCCTGATTCCGTACGAAAGGATGCTGAGGAAGAGTATGAAACCGGAGAGCAGAGAGAGCTGCGTCAGATCTTCCAGGGACAGGGACAGGTATTTGATGTTTATTGCTGTTTTTTGGTGTGGGAGAGAGTGCTTGTCATGTCCAAGTTTTATTTCTTCTATGTTCCCTTTTGCTTTTGATATTGGAATATTATTGATATTACTATGCTCTATGTATTAAAGGATTTGAATAGTGCTATTTAGAATAATAATAATAATGATAATGATATTAATTTATACATATATATTCCCCAGGAAGTCAATTATTTATTAATTTTCTTGTGTGTTTTTTTAGATCCATGATCTTATTCGCAATCTCCATGCCAAATTGGACGAGATAATTGGTCGCCAGGAGCGTACGCTTGGCCTTGTGTCTGCAGTTCACACTGGCATGGGTAAGAATACAGTGATGTCATTTCATGCAAGAATCATTCCATTTTGATACTATTACTGCTTGCCCCCCCACATTCCAGCCAGATGTAACATAAAGATTATTCTTGAGCTTCTCTTACAAGAATCTAGTGGAAATTTTTTTGTATTATAAATGTATTTTATTTTCCAGGAGGCCAAGTTGCTCCCACTGGACAGGTACCTCCTGCACAGGTGGGGGCACTGCCAGGGGACACTATCAGGCGTCACGAAGTAGACTCAATCCTGAATAACCAGAGGGACATTGTGTCAACCGCAAGAGAGATCAAGTGAGTTTTTTTATTTGTTGTCTTGTTGATGTAAGTAATGTAAGGTGTTGGTTACATTACTGTCAATCTTATTGTGGTTGTTTTATTTCTGTTACTGTTGTCATTGATATTACGACTTCATAGTTGCTTTCACATGCTGATTTCCCTTACTTTTAATCCTTTAGAGAAAGAAAATCCTATAGTGAAGCAGAATGGAAATGCAACACATGTAGTAAGAAATGATTTTAGAATGTATATATAGTTCATTATTTATGAGATGCATATTTTTTGCAGGAACTTTGTGAATGATATTCACCAAAAGAGCAACCAGTTGTTGACTAATAGTCAGAAGCCTCAGGGCTCTGTCCAGCCTGTTGGTTACGATCTGCACGTTACCCTCAATGAGATGAAGGAAGGTCTTAATATTGTAAAGGTAAGTGTTGCTCGCTTGTTGGTATTTGCTTTATTATTGGTAACTTGTCTTAGTGTTATTAACCTTAACTTTAGAACAATGATAAATTTCCATTATTGTCTTCTTTTTTTGATAACCTCTACTAATTAGAGCACAAGAGGGATGCTATCATTAATCAGGTAGTAGAAAATATATTTTAAGATTATTAGGTGAGTATAGGTATCTTATAGGTACAATTGATAAGGAATATTATGGATCATTCTGCATTGCAATAAACATGATATGCATTTTCCTCAGCGTGATCTCGGGACAGCCAATCAGCGTTTGACATCTGGGCCTGCAGGCGGGTGCCCGCCAGTCAGCTGTGTCTCGACTGGCATGTTCATCACATTCATGGTCATCCAGGTGGTACTGCTGATAGGATATATTGTATACAGGTAAGGCTTATTGACTGTCATAAGGGTTTCATGTATTAAAGAATGTTTCGTTTTCATATGAAATATGTTAGATGCACCTGTGTGGCAGGGAATATATATTTCTTTTGAATATGATTGTTTATGGCTTTTCTTCTCAATACTATTTTCATTGTATATTTATAATTTCTTTTAATATGATATGATAAGCACATTTAGTTGCTATTATATTCTGTTGTATCTTGATTACGAGTTGAAGAATTTTTTTTCACTGAAATAGATCAGAATTTGAAAAATCAGAAGTAAATCTAAATATTCTCAATACCATATAGAGGGAGCAGTGGGGACTCTGAAGGCTGCTTAGTGCGGTGGTTCTCCTCCCGCCATGAGCACTTCCAATAGCGATCATGGTGCTAGTAAGTTAGAGGACCCTAATCCAAGGGGATCACGAACATAACCTTCAGAATGACCCTTTTAACTCTCTAGTAACTTGTTTGGTGCACCCATAACCCCTGCAGTTGTTTTTTTTGTGTGTATTTTGTGTCCTTGATCAGCCATTTTGCTCTTTAGAAAATTGGAAAAGCGATTTATCAGAAAGAGGAGGTAATTGCTGAGACGGATTGATGTTATGCTAGATAATTATTGGATCATCCTTTCTTGATTTCAAGATATATTGGGTTTGATTTTAGTGTCTAATAGAATTTCATTACCTTTTATGATATTGTTAATCTTTGATGTCTACATAAATTTACAGTGATTGTCCCTTTATAATCTGTGTGTAGTTTGGCCATGATTTACCTTTGCAGTGCTGTTGAAGGATAATATTACTTACTGAATTTTATGTAGATACTACAAAGGGGTAATATTTCTAGCTGTGTCGAGAAAGTATAATTGCTTACATAGAAAAAAATAAAAATTTGAAATCAGGTATGACGTTGCTAATTTTAAGCTAGTCATGAATTAATTATTGTAAGTGAATATGGTAAGACCACTTTAAAAGCTGTTTCCATTGTGGAGGGGATGTTGTTGTATTTACTGTGTGCATATATTCATAATATGTTTGCTTTTATGATGAAATTAGAAATTTACAGACTTTTTCTCCTTTCCTTTCAGAGATAACAAAGATGCTCAAGCCAAGAAATTTTATTAGGCTGTCACACAGCTGCAAGAACCGGCAACTCCATGGCCTCAGGAGTGAAGTCTTTTTCTTTTCCTCTCTTTTTTTCCTCTCCACTCGGTAGATTACTTCTTTTTATGCAGTACATTTGTGAGAGATTTTATTTTGAAAGACTATGTATGTCGCTGATGTAGGTATTGTTGTTCACTGTTTGTACATCAAGACATTTAGAAATTATAAGTGATATTTTGATCTGATACATAGGGGACCTTCTGTGATTTGAATGCATATTAGCCAGTTTGGATTTATTGCCTTTAGGCAATTTGGAAAAAAAATACACAAGGAATTCTAGTGTGGAAGTGCTATTTTTTTTATTTTTTTTTATTAGGTATGTTAAGCCTGTGGGCCTATTCATTGCATAGGTTGTGTTGCAACCATCATTACTCATAGTGTTAGGTCTACATTGTTAAGAGAAGTATTGTAGTAGATGTGGAAAGGACTGAATTTCAAAGTTGCTTGTTTTTAAAAATCTGGTAAATGGCTAGATTTATGTTTTATAAATATATATTTTCAAAATTAATTTGAGAAGAGAAAAAAAAACTAAAATTCCTTGAGAGGAAAGAGTCTACAGTACTTAAAATTTCTAGAACTCTTTCAAAATTCATATAGGAGCAAAATAAAATACATTCATGGAACCGTTTTAAGTGCAAAAAGAAGAAAAAAATGCTCCCATTCCCATTGACTAGGCCCACAATTTTTTCAGTTATACTGGCCAAATTGAATTGAGATCTGCAAGTTCTGTTTTTAAGGAATATAATATGAAAAAAGAAAAGAAAAAAAATCTTTGTTTTACAGATGGTCCCCTCCAAACAGTTATTCTGAGAAGTTTTATTTATTTTTTTTACATGATGTCTTCCCAGCAGTATTTCTATTACCCTATATATATTTTATCATGTCTCAAAAATTCAAAAAGTTGAGTGAATAAATAATCCTATAGCACAAGAAAGTAAGAGGGATAATTATATATTTTATTTTATTTTATTTACTTCTCTCCATCATGTGGTAAAGAGACGCAGCAAAGTGTTCTTCTCCTCATGGGAATTAGAGAGAAAAAGAAAGTTTTATAGTCGGGAATGAAATTATTGAAAGGAGTTTTTTGAGTGTAAATATTGTCACAATGATGTAAATAGCCTAAGACCTGTGTTTTATAGTATTTTGGGATATTGAAGAATGGGGTGGCGGTGTTCTCGCCACCTCGTCTTGCTATGTTTAGGCTGAAGCATTACCTGGAATTTTGAACCTGTTGCCGAAATACTTAAGCGCCTGATGTCATATCTACCTTAAAAGTATTTGTGATATTTAATTGAACTGTCGAAGAAGTGTAGAAGTGTATGAGAAGTTTTATTTTTATTTTATTTTTTTATTCATTTTTGGTGCCCTACAAAGAACATTAAGCTATGCAGTGCTTGCTCCTCATAAAACCGTAGGAGATGCGTATGCATGTGCTTAATTGACTTGAGCAGAATGTTATGCAGCAGATGTTTTATAAGTGCTTCAATTCCCCTTACCATCCAGTACTAGGATAGTTTATATTAGAAGATACTGTTAGTCTAGCAAGAAAGTTGTAAGAAAGTTGCAAGTAAGAAAAATTGTATGATAGCAATGACTCCATTCACTGATACTAACATTCCCTGTCCTTACCTTCTTAAATCTTTTGAAAAAAATAATTACATTGTTTTTTTTTGTGCTCCTGCCATTGGCAGTGGGCATTTTATAGGTTTTAGGTTTTTAGGCTTCTCATTTTTCTTCACTTCAAGCTCTCTCACTCTTATTGTTATTTTTTTATTTTTTTATTTTTTTTTTTATAATATCCATTTTGTTTTACACTTACCCTTGTCAAAGGACTTTTTTGATACCTTGGTTATGGTTTACCTGTGCTATTTTCGCTGTGTTCCCTCTTTTGTGATTTTATTTATTTATCTTGTTGCTCATTGGCACGCGCATTGATATGAACCAGATATGAGATTTCTGTTTGATGTACAATTTTTTTTTTTACTTGTTTGGGCCATATTTAATCTTTTGCAGATGTACAAGTGAGATTATGTATGAATACATTAACTATTCAGAATTAAGAGTTGATTTACATATCCAAGTTGTAGAGTTAATTTTTATTTTAGGCTCCTGGCAAAACAAACTGGCAAATTTTTATAAGCATAGACTTGGGTTTTATTTTTTACAACAGAGCTAGTAAAAGGTTTATATAAAGGCATTGAAAAAACTGGTCCTTATTTTTTGTTTTTAAGAAAATTACGTGAGATGGAAAATACATTGTTGCTTTTAGTTTTTAATATTTACTTATTCACTGGTGAGTTGAATGTATTTTGTTAAGATTTTGGGATAAATTATTGAAATAAATGTTTTCTATTTTGAGGTGGTTTCTCTTACTTTCATTGTGAAACAAGATTAGGTCTCCAATGATGTGAAATTTATATTAATTGACAATGTGGTTTCAAGGGCATCTTTTAATATTTTTGTTTTGTTTCTTAGATATTGTACAAGTTAACATTTTTTAATTGATGCAGGTATCATACTAATAATGTTATACCCATGATTAAAAGTGGTGGTAAAGCAAAGTCCTATGGGTACTAAGTCCTAAATATAAATGTTTAGTTTTATCTTCTTTAAATTTCATAATAAGAAATAAATCTGAAAGCAATAGCAAGCCTGAGATAAAACTTATTATAAAGAAATGATCAGTTATTGTGTCTATTGGGTCGTGTTCATCAGAAAGAAAATGCAACGATAACGCATCTTCCTTTTGTATGTTATTATTATTACCTTAATTTGGGGTGATCTCAAAATGTTTTCTTTTATAGCAATTGAGAGTTGCAAATTAGCATGTTCTATTGGATAACTAATGTTCACTTTCCTTGTTGCATGAAATATAGTAGAACCTTGAGTGTTCACATCAACTGAACTACATGTACTTTTAATAAAGCTTTTATTATGGTTGACTAATAGTGATAGAGTTTGGTACATAATTCTTTTTATTTAAAATTAAGGAAATGTTCCACACTTAAAGGGCACATCATCACAGTAGATTCATGAAATGGTCATGAATTCAAGTACAATTTTTATAAGTACAGCTGGTAACCGATTATGACACAAACAAGAATTAATAACATCGATGAGTATATTTTAGGTTTACATGAATATCATTTTTTAAAATCACTGATAAATCACTGGAAAAAAGAAAAGTACATAGTAATTTTCTAGTTATCCATATACTTAATGTAAAATCGGCAATACATATTTACATAAAAATGGTTTATATTTATAAGTATATTCAATTCTTGCTTATAAAAATGGAATGTCATACAAGAAAACAGCATGAACATTTACGTCAACCTGACAACCTAATGGTGTCAATAGTCAATATGTCATGTGATGTAACACCAGCTGACATAGAAAAGAAGATGTAAAAGGTCTTCTACATACAGAATTTGGTAAACAAACACTGTCTAATGCATGAGTATTTGCATTCTATTAGAACATCACTGGGTACCCTCGTCTGAAGGTTTAATTAAGGAAGCACAGGAATAAATTTAAACCTTAGTCCACACATTGTGCATTAGGAAGCATTTCATTTGTTATGCTTCACTTAAGAATAATGTATAACACGTCTTATATTATTCTACATGACTAGATCATTCATTATACTGTAAATATGAATGTGATTCTTTAGGACCTCGACATGCGGGTCACGGTTTGTTCATAGCAACACTTCTTGACCTGAATGTACCCTTCTGGTACAAGGTCATCTCTCAAACACGCCACGGTGCCTTGAGATTCGAAAATCCACACAGCTCTCACAACTCTTAAAGAAATTTTACACACCACATGTGCTACAAACTACCCAGAGTACTCAGAAAGAAAAAAAAATCCCTGACAATTAAAAACCCCGCACTTGTTTACAAAGCAGCGGGTTCTTGAGGTTTTGACGACACACCCGTGAAGAATCCCTTGTTAACCAAACCAGGAACCTCCTTTGGGTTGAGGTTCTGGTCGTGGAACTGTGGGATCTGGAGTCCTTCTTGCTTGATGGGGGGCTTGCCTGTTGCGAGGAGGAGATGGGGGGGGGGGTTAGTTTTCCTTTTGGTAATGCAACAGGGGATGGGATGGGGAGGGGAGAAGAGAGATTGGATGGAATGCATTGAGTGGATGGGATGGGGTGGATACTTGCATAATTGGAGCTGGAATGGAAGGAGAGAGAGAGAGAGAGAGAGAGAGAGAGAGAGAGAGAGAGAGAGAGAGAGAGAGAGAGAGAGAGAGAGAGAGAGAGAGAGAGAGAGAGAGAGATAGTTAAAAGAAAGAAAGAAAGAAAGAGATTTCCGAGTAAACAACAACAACAACAAAAAAATGAGAGGAAACAAAGTTCAAACCACTCACTGTTCAGAAAGATGATCGCAGGGGCCGAGTGGTGCTGGATGTTCTCTGGGGGCTGCTGGCGGATGGATCCCGCCCTGTACGAAGAGGTCCTCTGGATGCTCATCACGGCGTCCTTTGTGTTCTTCTCGGGTTTGAACAACACGATGTGAACTTTCGGGAAGAACAAACACCCGAGCTGCACGAATCCCCTGTAGGAAGACGAGGATTTAGGAAAAAAAAACTGTTTTGAAGTTTTTTCCCCCCGTTATATTGTGCATGATTTATATGTCCTGAGACCTTTCCCCCCAAGAAAGATCTATTTATTGTATTTCTTTATTTATTGTTTCATCATATCGACTCCACTTTAAGGACACATTAGCCATAAGGTGACATAGGACTTGGCACTCACCCCAGCGACAGAGACATGGCGAGAGTAACGATCCTGACGTCATCAGAGGCGCCCGTGGACAGGTAGAGGGGCACGAACACGAGCCAGATGAGGCACGTGGTGTAGTTCGTAAAGGCGATGAACCGAGCCTCGTTGAAGCCTCCGGGGCACTGCCAGAGGAATTTCCGGTTAGGTGAATGGAGGAGCGGGTGGCGCCGAGGTACTATTTTTTTTTGGATAATGACTTTTCTTCTTCTACTCTCTTGCTCTCTCTCTCTCTCACCCTCTCACTTTCACTCACTCATTCACTCACTCACTCACCCACTTACTCACTCTCGCCCCCCCCCTCTCTCTCTCTCAGTCAAAACCCACACACCCCATATATCAATATACTACCAACCAAACAGCTGATTCACCCATCACAACTAACCTTCCTGGTCTTGATAGCATACACCGTGCAGAAACAGACCAACACCAGCGGATAGATAAGACCCACGATGTAGGAATAGTCGTCGAGGCCGTTGCAGATGCGGATGCGATAGTCAGTGTCCCTCGAGCACAGGTGTTTCGTGGAGGGGGAGTAGTACACTAGCCAGGAAATGTTGATGATCACTTCCACGCTTACTAGTAGTGTGACGATCACCATTTGGGAGCGAGGAGAGGTGTACTTAGCCTGTTGTGATGAAGGGGATTCTGTTAGGTCTCTTCGCTAGCATTTGAATTGATTTAATTGATATGCATATGTGTGTGTGTGTGTGTGTGTGTGTGTGTGTGTGTGTGTGTGTGTGTGTGTGTGTGTGTGTGTGTGTGTGTGTGTGTGTGTGTGTGTGTGTGTGTGTGTGTGTGATATTGCCTAGCTATTCATATATATTTCACTTGACATGTAGCCTGTGCATTGCCTCTGCTGTAAATTGTTCCAATGAAGTGATAAAACCCTCCCGTCCAGTAAATAGTACTAATAGCTATCAGCACTACCACACAGACCCCCCTCCCCCTTTCCCGACACCCTAGCCCCCACCCCCCTCCCCCTTTCCCGACACCCTAGCCCCCACCCCCTCCCCCTTTCCCGACACCCTAGCCCGCCCCACGACGAACCTTGTGCGGCTTGCTCGGGTTCTTGTTGAAGATCCTTGAGATCCTGTTGGTCTTGGTGAGGATGGCGGCGTAGCAGACGGTGTAGCAGAAGCCCAGGAAGAACCTGGTGATGCCGCAGGTGAAGACGGAGGGCGGGGCGACGATCACGAAGGTCATGGCGAAGGAGAGGAAGATGCCCGCGAGAAGGATGTACGAAAGCTCCCTCGAGGAAGCCTTGATGACAGGTGTGTCCAGGTATACCCAGAAGATGACCGCTACGAGGACCGTGCTGAAGATGCCTGGAGGGAAAGAGACAGGGTAGGGTATTTTTTTTCTGGGCATTTCTATTCTGTTAGATTTAGTAAAGAGATCCACAATTTTTTTTCCAGACAATGGTACACTATTTAAATGGGGTTCATGGTTCTTGTTCATATGTCCACACACACACACACACACACACACACACACACACATATACATACATACATCACGTGGTCCAAACCCTCCTTACCTAAACTAGCAAAAGCAAGAGACGTGATCGCCCACCGGTTCTTGTAGTCAATGAACTTCTCCTCCTTCTGCTTGCAAGCACCCTTGCTATCGTCGGGTGCCATGCATTCGCCGCAGTCCTTGCAGAGCTGGGTGCTGTTGTCCAGATATTGGTAACCCTGACAAGGCTCGCACCGCCAGCAACACTTGTCTTGCAGCTGCATAAGGGGGGAGCGATTAGTTTCTAGTCTATTGATTCTTGATAGATTTGCAAGTGTTTACATATCTCATATTTAAATCCGTCGTTACCGAAAATAAGTCATCAATATACATATCCTATCCAGCATGTACAACAACGAAGACAATCACTACAATCACATCATCATTGTCCCCATCATCACTCTCGTAGCAACATAATAAACATCATCACCAACAGCATCATCATCACCAGAAACATCATCCTAATTTTCTCCATCTATCTCATCCCCTTAACACTTAAAGACAACCCTAAAGACACGCACCAGAATCTTGGCTTCTCCCGGGCGACAGGGCGTCCCACACGAGGACACGGGAAGCGCCGCGTTCTGCCGGAACTTCACGGCAGATTCGTCGAGGTCGAGGACCTTACTCTTCAAGGTACCTGGTTTGGGGTAAGTTTGTGTTATTTTTATTGTAATTTAGGGAGGGAGAGAGAGAGAGGGAGCGAGGTAGAGAGAGGGGGAAAGGGAGAGGGAGAGATGGAGAGAGAGAGAGATGGAGAGAGAGAGAGAGAGAGAGAGAGAGAGAGAGAGAGAGAGAGAGAGAGAGAGAGAGAGAGAGAGAGAGAGAGAGAGAGAGTGAGAGAGGGAGAGAGAGCGAGGTAGAGAGGGAAGGAAAGGGAGAGGGAGAGATGGAGATGGTAAGATAGAGAAAAACAGAAAGAGACAGACGGACAGACCAAGTTAATGAAAGTGGAATGGGAAAGGAGAAAAGGAGATATAGAGACTAAAAAAAAAAAAAAAAAAAAAAAACATCAACTATGGGTATGCACAAACCTAAACAGAGGCCAACCATACAAATCAGGACTCACGTGAATAGGTACCGACGGGAACCCACATGTAGTTGTAATCGTCGACGCGCTGGTAGTTGAGAACGCTGTATCGAGGGAACGCCGCTCCCGTTTTCTCGAACTGGAAGCTCCGGCCATTCACGTCTGAAGGGCCATTTTTTTTTCTTTAAGCTTGTTATTCTCTTTCTGCTTTTATTTTTAAATTGCACCATGATCATCGCGAAAGACGTACTCTGTTTTTTTAATGGTATATACCATTAGTTTTGATCACTTAATCATACCGACGATGATTCACCAAACGTTTAGTGGTGCTTACTGCCTCCCCCAAATCCCCAAATCGGTCTTTATAACATTAAACTCTCACTAATAAGAGGAATTTACTTCTTATACAGGAAAACCAATAATGGACAACTCAGCGACAGCCAGAACGAGACCAATTCACCTTCGAAGGACACGTTGAGCAGGTGTTCGAAGAGCTCATGTCCGTGGACGTGGCCGCTGTGAGCCATGGCGTCGCAGAGACCTGGCCGCCCCTCGCACCGCGACTCCCACATGTTGTGAAGGGCGTGGGCGAAGGCGTAGACGGCATCTCTGACGAAGTGGAGCCACGGGACCTGCGCGTAGGTGGCGCTGAGGAAGAGGAGGGAGCTGAGGTTAGATTGAGGTTGCTTTAAGGAAATTAAAGACACCACGAGGCAAATGGGGGAGAGGCGGAAATTGATAGAAATGAATGGATAAGGACAGAGTAATACAACACTACGAAAAGAGAGAAAGAAAAATAAAAAAACTCACCTGGTAGGACAGTTCCCGTTGGCGCAGTATTCAGCAAACCACGGATTGCGCAGGTTCCCGTCAGGAGTGAGCGCGCGGAAATACTCGTCGAAGCCCGGCAGAGTGTTGACCAAGGGCCGGACAGCGATCGCGCCTTCCACCACCGCTTCTACTTGCTATGGAAGGCCAAAGGGAAGCGGATTAGTAGGTGATGACTGACTGCTTCCGTTGCACTTTATTCTTAAATCAATGTTTTTTTCGGTGATGGGGTCCAGATCGAAACTATAATTATTTTATTTTCTTTACTGTTTTTGTAATATATATTTTCTAATCCTATGAAAACATTTTAGTACATCCGCCAAAGCTGTATTATTTATAAGTGGTCAACATTATATTTATCTTGCAATGAGCACCGTTTTACATTCAGTGCTTTCCTACATTCCCGATGGCATAATTACTGCGCCATCTATCTCGTAAATCAGACATTCTTTCCCTAAAAACCTACAATATCTACCACATTAACTCCGACCTCTTTCCTTTGACCTCTTTCCTTCTTGTGTTGACCCCTTTGGTCGCCCCAGAGTTCGCTTCTTACTGTACCTTAGGCGACGAGGAGCTCCAGCCGTCAGAGCCGACCCAGATGATGTGCGAGTAGCGTCCGTGAAGCTGCACGGTTTTCATTAACTTCGCGGTCACCTCGTCGTCAGCGAACACCACTACCACTGTAATGTTTTTTTTTATTTTTTTATTTGACGGTTGTTGTTGTGTCTCTTGTTGTTATTGTTTATGTTGGGTCTTGATATTTGATATTTCAGGTTGTTTTAGTAGCCTAGCCTCCTTGATAACAAATGGAGAACAGACTATATATATATTTTTTCAAAAGAAACAATAACGAAACGGAAAGAAAGAAAGAGAGAGAGACAGACAGATATAAAGAAAGCACAAGGGAGAAGAAAAATAAAAAAGGAAAAAACAAAAACAGAGAAGAAGACAAGCATTTTACCAACCGTTAGCTTTCCTGTCCAGCAGCTTCTTGACCACATCCTTGTAGGTGTCGTCGCTGTCGTCTTTGGCTAAACGATGGGACGGCGAGGCGAAGCACACGTGGAAACGACCTGCTTGGGACTTCAACTGATGGAAACCGCCTTCGCCGTATTCGCCTCGGCTATACACCACACTGGCGTAAGTCCAGCCGAATTTGCTGAAGAGAGAGAGAAAAAAAAAAAAATTGGAGATGTACTGACGAACTTCGAGCGTGTTCCATGGTATGTGAGCTGAGAAAAACATATGTTCGTCTGAACACAAGAGTAGAAGCAATATCTTAAGGTCTAAGATCTATCACTATACACACAAGAATAGAACCAATAACACCTGAAGACATAGTATATATATCACTATACACAAAAATAGAACCAAAAATATCTTTGAGGATATATCTATCACTAACCTTAGGATCTGTAGGATAGCTTCGGCCTGGGTGCTGTCGGAAGGAACTGTGCGGAGAAAGAAAGGGTATTTCTCCCTGTTGCTGAGTGACGCTGAGGTGCTGAGGTAGCTGATCTGTGGCATCTCTATTACCCGTAGAACACTGGCCATCTGGAAGCGGGGATGAGAGAGTTTGATTATCAAAGACGAGGTGAATGTTATAATAAATGGTGATATATAGACATCTACGCGGTTTGTAAGTCACATGCTCTATTATCAACACAAACTTCTGTAAATCACATATCCCTACTAACATAAGCTCTAATAATCATATCCCTACCAACACATACTCCGATAAAAAAAACAGGCCTACTTGCTCAAACACAGAAACTCACACAGATCTACCTGCGCGACCTCCGAAAAATTACATAGACCTATCCACACGGGCGCCGAAAAATTACATAAGCCAACCCACGAAACTCCCCCCCCCCCAAAAAAAAAAAAAAGAAAAAAAAAAGAAAATCACACCCTGCCCACGAAACTCCCCCCCAAAAAAAAAAAAAAAATCACACAGGCCTACCCACGACCCCCCCCCCCCAAAAAAAAAAAAAAAAATCACATAGGCCTACCTGCACAGACACCTCCGAGTTCTGTCCGCCGATGACGCCGACCACTTTGTCGAACTTCCCACCGCGGTATGTCGGCACAGACCCGTCGGTGCACATGAAGTCTGCCTCGTGGTATTTGTTCTCACCGGCCAAGTAACCTGTTCAAAAGTGTTCAGAATGTGTTCAGTTACATCGGTTATACTTGTTGATACGTGTGGTCATTGGAAATTTTAATTAATGGTAGTCAAGAGGAAAATGTGAAAAATGCGTATTTCTAAGACTGTATTAGTTTGGCGCAACAAAGTAATGGTTTTGGGACAATAATGATTGAAAGCAGTGTTGGATTCGATTTTTGCTTGATATTAAAGTATATGATGTTCAAACTTGATTTTGGTTATGATACATTAACGATTAGTATTGACCCTTTTTACGCCTTGAGTTTCTGGTCACTAATAATCTAAAAAAAAATATTTGTTGACATTACTAATAAAACAAGAATAAAATCATTGCAAGTATAATGTGTCAATCAAAAATACATATCCTACATAATATCACAATGAGCGCCAGATGTAAAAGGAAATTACAGTACACCAATTTATACACACACTTCTAGCCAAAATATCTCGTTTATAATCTTTAAAAGTCTTTTTGTTTTTTACTATCTCTTCATATCATTCTTTCACATTTCCTTATTTTCTGTTCATCGCTATCGCCATTTTTTTTTCTTCTTCCTATTCTGACAGCAACCGTTGGGATAAATACATTTCAAACTCCTGGAGCGGATACAAAAATGTGAAAGACATTTATTATTGTAGAGAAAAACAAACTGTGGGAATAAAAGTAGGAGTAAATGTATGAGAAAGAAAGGAAAACCCGATTTTTTTTTTTACACACGTGATTAATCTGACCCACTCTTAGCTCTCTCTCTCTCTCTCTCTCTCCCACAACAGTGAAAACAACAACAATAAAAAAGAAGGAAAAAAAATCACGACTTTAATTCCTCTTACGCAAGACAGTAAAAAAACAAAACAAAATAGGTAGACATTCACCGTAAGACAATGCGTTCACATTCTAATTTACCGTAAGCTTTCAGGATACAGGAGTGTCCCCTCGAACCGGAAATGATGATCCAAAAACTTCGAAGAAAACTGGGATCTTAGAATGACGTCTTCTGTAATTTCCTAACTGAATATTACCGCTTGATTATCCAAGCACGAATGTCTTTATCTGATCTAGAAAAAAATTGTTAGAAGATGGTGACGAGGTTTATGTTAATGGATGTCGAAAGTATCACGGGCATTTCTCAACCCTTGTATACGTAATTATGTACATATACGGATATGTTTATATATACATACATACATATATATATATATATATATATATATATATATATATATATGTATAAGTATATATATACACATAAATATATATGCACACGCATACATACACATACACACACACACACACACACACACACACACACACACACACACACACACACACACACACACACACACACACACACACACACACACACACATATACACACACAGAAACACACACACACACACACACACACACACACATATACACACACAGAAACACACACACACACACACATACACACACATACATATATACATATACATACCTACTATACACACAAACATCTTCTTTTCTCTCTCCTTCTCTTCCCTCCTAACAAGCTATATCTATTCCGTTTCTTCTCTCGACAACCCACGACCAAACACCTCCCGTACAACCACAAAAATACAACAACAACTACAAAAAACAACAGCAACAGCCACCGACCTTTGATGAAGCCGAGTGCCTGGTCGAGGGCGACGCTCGGGGAGTCGCAGGAGTCGAGTGCCAGCGCCCCGAGGGTGATGCCAGGGAGGAGTTCCTCGTTCTTGTTGATCTGGTCGAGGGTGAACAGCAGGGCCTCCAAGGGTTGGATCCCGTCCTCAGCCTAAGGGGGGGGGGGGGAGAGGGGAAAAAAGGATTCATTAAATGATTAAGTTTTACTTAAAATATGAAGAGGGTACTTGGATAATAAAGTTTAACGTAAAAGATAAAACGAATACCTAAAAGATAAAGTTTTACTTAAAAGACAAAAAGAATTACTTAAAAGATAAACAACTGATGCTTAAAAGATAGAGAGTTACTCAAAAGATAAAGAAGAGTTACTTAAAGATAAAGAAGGGTTACTTAAAATATTAAAAAAAAAGTGTTATAAGAGGGGTTATCAAAAAAGATGGTCACTGAAAAAAAAGTTACTAAAAAGTTAAAAGAAAAAAGTGTAACTTAAAAGATAAGGAAAGGTACCTTAAATTCTCATTGAGAGGTAAAAAGATATATTCTTATTACTTAGAAGACAAGAAAGTGTTAAAGATAAACACTGTTATTTAGAAGATAAGAAATTATTACTTTATGCAACATAAAAAAAGTGTTAATCAAAAGATAAAAAGTGTTAACTGAAAAATAAGAAAGTGTTACTTAAAAGATTACAATGTTACTAAAAAGTTATATGTTACTAAAAGGATAAAAGAATTACTCGAAAGATAAAAAAGTTGCTAAAAAGTAATGTTACTGAAAAGATGAAGTGTTGATTAAAAGATCAAATAAAATTACCAAAAAGATACTGAAAAGATAAAAATGGTTAATAAATGACAACGTGTGAAGGTTCATTTATCTGGAACCCCTTATATTGAGGTTGTGTTTTAGATAATCGAAACATTGATATCATTATACTTGAATGATAAAGTCTTTTATAACTGAATATTGAATTTCTATAATCGAAATATTGATCTTTTGTGATCGAAATACTGAATTTTTATAATTAACATACTGAATTTCGTTTAATCGAAATACTGCACTTTGTGTAATCTGAACGCTGCTTTTACTTAATGACTCATTTGGATCCGGAAAACTAGAGCACACAAAGAAAGCTAAATGGAGTTTTTTTTTTTTTTTTTTTTTTTTTTTATTACAAAAACGCAAACCATTCTCGCAATCTCCGGCCTCGAACAGAGGGTGGACATATTTGGTTATTTTTTATCATCCTTATCCTCATGTAGTATTGCTTTATCGTTAACATCCTTATTGCTATTGCAAGTACTACTACTATTATTGCCATTTCAACTATAAGAACTACTAACGCTATTGTTTTTATTAATACTATTATCATTATTATCATTATTTATTATCTTTATTATTATTACTATCATCAGTATTATAACCTTCATTATCATGATAATTTGTGTTGTAATTATTCTTTTTTTTGCTATTATTGCCATACAATAATTAGTTTTATATTATCTTTATCATTATGATTGTAATTATTTTTTTAAAACTAATCATATCATTGCAACAATTACTAGCATTACTCCCATATTATATAATCATTCACATTATTACATCAACAGCATTATCATCTTAAAAACACTATTACAAAAATAACAAGTGAAAACAGATGGTTTTTTAACTTTTTATTATATGACAACTCTTGACTATATAAACCCAAGAAAAACTTTGTTATCTCATCAGTAATCAGTGAAATTCTACCAGAAACATTTTTGCTTCGTTACTCTGCATAAAAATATCTGGTCCCTTATAATGTGCTACCATTTTATGGCATTCACTTGTGTTTCGTACCACTTTACAAAAACTTATTCTTTTCTGCTATTAGGGCAATTAATATACATCGGGTATTTTGATGTTTTTTCGTGATTAAGGACACGGACTTTATTATTCATTACATTTTTAAGGTGACTAGTTTTGTAAGAAAACTTACAAAAAAGCTACTGATATATCAAAAATCGTATCTCATTTTACAAATATATGCATCACATACTGTACGTACATTGATATGATATAAAGAACTTTTAAATGGTTGGTATAACCTCCAGTCCCAACTATTTTAAGTACAATTCTTTCTTTATCTTTCGTTCTTTCTTTTTGTCAGACGCCAAAAGAACAAAATAACGCCGGGCTCGTAGTCACACCGGATGGACTCGAGTTAAAAACCGGACAGTCCGACCTAAAGCCAAAAGTCTAACCATCCTCAAGACAACACATAGACTACGAGATTACTTGTTTTGTATTTTGCTCATAAAAAAAACATTAAATACAAAACAAACACAAAAATCACCACAAATCACGCCACGACCCGAAACAAAACAAAATACCCTCGTTACCCCTTGGACTCACCTGAAGGCGGGAACACACATCGAAGCCCAAGCCAATATCTTTTCGGCTCGCGTGGATCGGAAACACAGCTCCTATGAACACCGTGGCGTCGGGAGGATACAGCAAGGTCACGTTCTTGGTGCTCGAAGGACTGGTGGTCACGGCTGCGACATTCCAAGGGCGCGGGTGGAGACAAGGCATCATCACCGCCGTCAGGAGCGTCAGGTAGAGGCTCAGGTGCTCCATCTTCAGGAAGGAAAGAAAGGTTAGTGTTGTTCTTGGATACATATTTATATAATATATAAGCATATATGTATATATATATGTGTGTGTGTGTGTGTGTGTGTGTGTGTGTGTGTACATTTATATATATTTACAAATACATACACACACACACAAATATATATATATTTATATTTATATATATATATATATATATATATATATATATATATATATATATATATATATATATATATATATATATATATATATATATATATACCCTATATGTATCTATGTATATATGTATGTGTACATATACATACATACATATATATATATATATATATATAGAGAGAGAGAGAGAGAGAGAGAGATAGATAGATAGATAGATAGATAGATAGATAGATAGATAGATAGATAGACAGATATTTAGATAGACAGATAGCTATAGATATACATAAACTTATACATATATATATATATATATATATATATATATATATATATATATATATATATATATATATATATATATATATATAAGGGGTATAAATGAGACTGAATATTTTCACAACACAAGAGATGTAATTCTGAAATAGTTCAGAAGACGGGGTAACCCGAAACGCGTAAATTACATCTCTTGTGTTGTGAAAATATTCAGTCTCATTTATACCCCTTTTATCCATTTGTCACAATGAACTCAGTTCATATATATATATATATATATATATATATATATATATATATATATATATATATATATATATATATATATATATATACACACACACACACACACACATACTGAAACTGGTGTTTTCTCCTCGCTGTTGCTATTTTGTTTTTGTTGTTTCTTTTGCAGATTTGAAGAATTTGCTTTTCACTTTACATGACATAGCTTTGGTTTATCTAAATATACAAATTTTAATAACAAGCCGTTATATATATATATATATATATATATATATATATACATATATATATATATATATATATATATGACAATGTATCTCAAAAAAAAATAAATAAATAAGATCATATACAAAACATAGACATAAGGCAGCATTCCTAGTAAGGTTCGGGTGCCAGCGACGGGACCCGTTTTGCCAATTACACAAATAGTGTTAGTATTTAGGATACATACATTTTACACACACAAGTTGCAGTAGGGACACATCTTATACCCATCACACACACACACACACACACACACACACACACATATATATATATATATATGTGTATATTAAAAAACTCTCAATCACCCCCGAGTGGGACTCTTTCGAATAGCACATCTCCTGTCACACCTCGACAAGATTTCCATCGGCTCCCTCACGGCGAAATTCGCGCGCCATGACAGACAGCGAGAGGCGGAGCTGTCACTAAGCGAGGGCAAGGAGACATGTTGTTACGGTGAAGCGTTGCCAATTTCGGTTCAAGCTCATTTCTATAGAGCTTATTTGCCAATTTTGGTGTGGTTTGTTTGTTTGTGTGTTTGGTGTTTGTTGATATCGTCTTTATCTATTTGTTCGCGTGTTTGCTCTCCATTAATAAAATTGTTGGGAAATGTTTAGCTGATGTGAAAATTGTACTGTCACTTTTTGTTTATTTATTTTTCATTCAACTATGCATATGTATCGACAACATATACCATTCCCCGGAAAGAGAACATATCGTAAAATCGTGTTATCCATATATATAGAAAAGTAAACAAAAGGGCGAAGTATTTATCATAGCAAGCTCTGACGACACGACTGAGGCATCTCGTTCTTAACACCTACAGTTCGTGAACAGTTATGTCGCTTCCGGTCCTAAATGTATTTCTCGGAGATGCTTGAGGTATTAATCACTCCACTTTCATTCTCCATGCAAGAAAGTGTCTAATCATTCTCTCAAACTAGTTATACCTCGTAAGAGATATTTTCTTGTTAAATTTTCCCTTCGGTATATCATTCAGAAAATTGTGTTTAACGAATACCCAAACTACCAAACGCAACGCGAGAATTCCTGTACGTTAAACTCAACTAAAGAACAGCGTACGTATACTTCATAGACCATAAGAGTCATCATCTCGTCGTCATTTGCCAATCAAATGAGTCATTGTAATTGCTGTAACAATAGAAGGAAAAAAAATGTACATACATCTGACCATCAGACGGACAATAGTACATGCCCTTGGATATTATCATACACATAAAAACAACAGATTCGGACACAGGTAGCATTAATAAAAAGATACTTAGTTTAAAGGTATACAAAAAATGAGTCTTATTGTATTCAGGAAATACAGCGAAGAGGGATTCATCAGATGAGTCAGGCATGAGCCTTCCGCCCAACTGCCCAGCCCTGCATTCACCTGTACTCACCTGGAGGGCAAAAGGAATGACGTCACATGTGTGCTTTTTAACTTCCCTTTATTTTGCTTCCATCTTGTGTGTTTGTCGCTTTTATTATTTGGTAGTCTTGGCAACTGGAGTATGTTGTTTTGCAAAGCATTGCAGACATTTGCTTTACACGAAATGTTAAAAGTACAGTGTTTTGTACAAGTTTATTTTTCATACGTCTGGCAGCGACTGAAAGTTTCGGGTCGTCATCATACGGAACAACTTGAAGGTGAATAGGAAACAACATATACTGAATCTATGTTGCAAGATATAATGCAAGGAGAGGCATTTTGTCGTTTCCTATTTAGCACGAGTTCGGACAGTTATCAGATGTCATTGATCTTTACCTCCGTCTCTTTCTATTTATGTCTTGTCCCCTTACGCATACACTCTACCCACTTATACGCCAAACGGTCTTATATGATATTATACTACTCACCAACATACTACGATATATATATATATATATATATATATATATATATATATATATATATATATATATACATATAATACTCCCTATGCTACATATAAAAATATATTGTCAATCCAGACGTCCCCTATTCTCTCATTAAGCAATAGGTCAGTCTAAATCTACCGTGCTAGGGAGTTGACTTTTAATTAACGGAGCGAGTTGAGACTTATTATCCTGTTAATTACCGATGGCATAGAAATGTCAAAACCGCTCTTACTGGGATGACGTGTACGTGTACGTGTGCATGCGAGAGCTTGCACGTGTCTTTGTATACGTGTGAGAGTGTGCACGTGTGTATGTATATGTACGAGCCAAAAAAACATTACCTAAAACATATTAATAAAACATTACGCTGAAAAAAAACAAGAATGAACCCAAGATAAGAAGTAAGATCGTCAAAGTAAGAAAAGTAAGAGTCACATGGAAGAACCTCAAACCGACCGGATATAAAAAAAACACCTACAAACACACTTCTTAAAGAGGCAAGAGATGAGGGCCAAGCCACGAGTATTACGCATGTCGGGGAGATAAAGACTACTAAATTCGGGGGAAACGTCACAGACACTGATGTCACGCAGCGTAGGACTTTGGAAAACCACTTCTAGTGACTCACAGGAGCGTCCTTTGGCAGGATAAGGACTTGCTCTCCCTCCCTCCCTCCCTCCCTCTCTCTCTCTCTCTCCCTCTCTCTCTCTCTCTCTCTCTCTCTCTCTCTCTCTCTCTCTCTCTCTTTTTATATCTTTAGGAAAGAGAGAGAGAGAGGGAGAGGGAGAGGGAGAGGGAGAGGGAGAGAGAGGGAAAGAGAACGTGAGAGAGAGGGAGAGGGAGAGGGAGAGGGAGAGGGAGAGAGAGAGAGAGAGAGAGAGAGAGAGGGAGGGGGAGGTGGAGATAGATAGATAGATAGATAGATAGAGAGAGAGAGAGAGAGAGAGAGAGAGAGAGAGAGAGAGAGAGAGAGAGAGAGAGAGAGCAAGAGTGTGCCCGTTGTTTTGGTTTGAAGGAGGCCTACATATAGATGTGGTTTATTTATCTTATTTTTTGAAGAAAGGGAAGTCAAGGCTAATAAGAAATCATATGAAATATTGGTATGATTGTACCGTTAACGATTATATGTACTGTCACTGTATTTCTATCAGGAGAATGATGTATAATGTCTATATTTCTATCACATTAAGCTTAATCAGGATTGTCATTGTATCCATATTTTTACGATTTCTTTATCATCCACTTATTTCTAATGTGTCTGTAAGTCTTCCCAAACAATTTATCTGTCAACATAGTACACAATACAGATGCGGATCACCATACTAATATTAATAATATTTACCTTAGTGTCGGTATTCTGACTGCCGTTGCTTATTTTTCATTCACTGTATTTCGGACATGAACCTTTGAATATTACGGATATCGGACATATATATCCATTCACAAATTACACTTTCGAGTTAGTTGTTTTGATTACTCCTTCATCAATCAACATTCCGTTATTTCTCGACAGAAAAAAACAACAACGAAATATCCCATCTACATTTCTCTCCTCCGTATATCCTCTCTCTGTCAGCTGTTCAAAAAGTCCAAATCCAGGATCCAAAGCGCAACACTTCAGTCACGCGTTGGACGCAGAGGGGAGCGGTGCGACCTCCTCGTTCCAGCGCCAAGGTAGAACTTCGCGTCGGGAGACACGAGCGAGCGAGCGAGGCATCGTCCAGCTGGCGGGGCAGAGGGACCGGGTGACTCACGATGGCGTCAGAACACTTCCGTCCGGCGTTCTTCTTCTGCTGGTTCTCTTTCTCTCTCTCTCACTCTCTCTTCTCTGGCTCTGTCTGTATCTCTTGTTTCGGTTTCTGTCTCTGTCTGCCTGGCTCTCTCAATCTCTCTCTCTCTCCCTTTTTTTTTCTTCTTGTCTCTCTCTCTCACTCACTCTCTCTCGCTCTGTCTGTCTCTGTCTGTCTGTCTGTCTCTCTGTCTCTCTCTCTCTCTCTCTCTCTCTCTCTCTCTCTCTCTCTCTCTCTCTCTCTCTCTCTCTCTCTCTCTCTCTCTCTCTCTCTCTCTCTCTCTCTCTCTCTCTCGCTTTCTCTCTCTCTCTCCATTTCTTTCCTTTCCTCTTTCTCCCTATCTCATTCTCCTTCGATCACGAAACTAGAAATGACCGGCGCCCTTTGTCCTACTTTGTTTTTTTCTTTTTTCCTTCTTTCTTTCTCGAGAATTTGGTGTTTCCTTTGCATCATGATAATGTATATCATGTAAAAAGGTTATGGAAATGAAGGCAAAGAAAGAAAATATATTTACATATCGTCTTCAGATAGCAAAGATGCTTTGTTCGTATTGTCGCCTTTTTCATTGAATATATATATATATATATATATATATATATATATATATATATATATATATATATACATATATATATATTCATATATATATGTATATATATATATATATATATATATATATATATATATATATATGTATGTATATATACATACATATATATATATATATATGTATATATATATATATATATATATATATATATATATATATATATATATATATATATATATATATGTGTGTGTGTGTGTGTGTGTGTGTGTGTGTGTGTGTGTGTGTGTGTGTGTGTGTGTGTGTGTGTGTGTGTGTGTGTGTGTGTGTGTGTATGTGTGTGTGTATATATCTATATATATATATATATATATATATATATATATATATATATATATATATATATATATATATATAATACTACTACTACTACTACTAATAATAATAACAATAATAATCTCACTATTATCAACCATCATCATCCCCATTATTTTTTCATTACTTTTTATCCACACCGAACGGAGAAAGTAATGAAACCGGTCACATGTATTTATTTATCACAATAGGCTTGGTTTGTTTATTCGCCGTTCGCCGCCATCATAGTAAGTATAGCTATGATGGTAACAAAAGTATTATTTTATTAATTAATTTAGTATTATATTATATTATAGTATTATGGTATTGGTGATCAAGTGATATTAACAATAATACCAACAAAGGTATCAAACCCTTAGTACCACAGCTACTGCAGTCCTTTGGCATACAGTGCAATAGTTAAGGACTTTCACATACACTGTAAAGTAAAATCAACCTTTGAGAATCAGCAGAAAAAGGTGGTATTTACATTCGCAAATCCATACAGACGGACCCTCCAAACAAACAAACAAACACACACACATACCCTACCTACTTACCTTTCGCATCCGATAATCATGTCCCCAACACTTCTTTGGGATCTTCCATTAATCAACCTAATACGGATTAATATTAATCGCCATGTCCGTGCTATCTATAGCCTATAAAGTAGGTACTTAGGTACTGTACCCTTTATATGGCGGTCTGTGGAGTGCCTATTAAGCCTACATTTCATGATATAACGCAACAGGTTTTCTGTTCTTGTCCCCCTCCGCCTTACCTTCTGCACAGCGAGTTTTAATTAAGTTATGATAGAAATATGGGAAGCAGTCCTTATCTTTACTTGTTAATTTTTGTGAAGCCATGCAAAGTCTATTTCGTTTTGATAAATATGAAAACGAACGAAAGTGTATGAAAGTGTATGTCATCGTCATTACTAGTCGTCGGTGTCTCATTATATTTCCGATTATTATTATTTTTTAAAATTCTGTGATGACATGATGATTCTGTCAGTATTTCCCTACCTGATAAAATCAATCTTTCTCGTTTCTGGAACTTCTTGTTTTAGGTCTAAATACTTAGTCTTATCCGCGGAGGTTGAGAAAACTGGTCTTTGCACACGAGGAAGAATCAATATCCAATGTCTTGTTATTATTTTGTAAGTTATTAATCAATTGGGTTCGTTCGTTAGATTTACTTTTATCTTCATTACCATCATTAAATAGGAATCCACTATGATTTCAATACCTGTTTAACTACACATATTATTAGTAGATAAAGGTTACTTAAAATCTATTCTCGAGACAATTTCCCGTCATGTTTTTTAGCCTAAATCTGTTCATTCTCCTGGGAATTACGGCATTTTCCCACACCTCAGATATTGCTTAATCCTGCATTGCATTAGATAAGCCATTTCACTCCAATGCAAATACCTGTAAGACTAGAAAGATCTCACTTACGTATTATATTCCAGGTTATCAGTTGTCTCATTTAAGAGTTTGTGACGAAAAT